>JAHWFP010102266.1:79414-107378 GCA_023313725.1 Lithobius niger | reverse complement strand
AGAAGCAATGTTGCTTTCCCTCCTTGTATGTATGTTTGTGATCTCTATGTCACCACTGAGAAAGATTGAACAGCTACTTAGCTTGGCTGGAGCTTGTAGCCAGGTCCCGCCCTGGTAGCGCAGTAGTGAGAGCGCCCGGCTGGTAAACGTGAAGTCCTGGGTTCGAGTCCCAGTCGGGGCAGTTGTCTTTTCTCTCTTTCTCGGACTAGTGTATTGTGTATCTTCACAAGGACAGTCTTTAATGCAGACTGCTTGCTTCGTTTACCCTTTACCTTGTCATTTTTTTATTTATTCAAATGAAGAAGCTTGGTGACCTAATGTCTGTAAAGATAACCAACGCTGAGGATGTGGCCAGTTATGTACGAAGAGTAAGGGCCTTGATTGGAGAAATTACGGCAACGGACTATCCTCTCGCAGAAAATGAAGCGTGCATATGCGCTTTAAGAGGCATACAGCATCCATCCTTAAGTGTCATGAGAGAATCGCTTTTAAGGTCAGGAAGAGCACTTACGTTCCAACATCTACAAACCGAATTGATTGACAGTCTCAAGTACCCCACGCATGAACATACAATTTTTTCCACTCCACCAGCCGTCGTAGCACAAGTCCAGGCCTATTTACAATGAAATCCGGAACTCTTACAGGAATATCACCGTTCTGGACAACAGCGAAACTTGGCCCATCCTAACCAAAACACTGGAAACGAAAATCTTCACCACTGGGACTCCCACATCCAACGTGTTACTTCTAGCAGAAGAAGAAATTTACAACATTCAACAGGTTGTACAGCCCCAGTCACAAATTGTAAACACTCATCGGCAACGAGGACTACCAACAGCCCAACGTTCAACAAGACGAAATCAGATTCCTCGCTCCTTCTGCAAAAGTTTAACCCACCAATTTAGGAACTATGATGCGATTCTTCCTTCGCAGCGCGCCCTGGGGCCAAGGTGTTGGACATGTTACGGGTGCGGGCATTGTTCTATGCATGTGGTACGCCCCCACGTGCATCACATGCCCAAAACAGACCCCAAGACTTTCAGCGAAATCAGCGCAACTTTGACGGGCCCCAACATGAAGGAAACCGGTCCCAGCGACAAGCTAACCTGCAGAGTGCAAATCAAATGCGGCAACAACAACAACAATCATTTCCAACAATGCCAAACCCAGAGATTACCGCCTTCCTCTGTGAGCAACACCAGGCTTACGGACAAGACCTCCTGAACGAACTCAAATACGTAAGAGCGCCGGCCTTCTCCTCAAGTTAACAGGTTGTATCTAACTTTACCACATGAACTAGTTATAAGGCAAACAGCCAACCAAAACAAGAAGTGTTCTACCATGATTCGGGTTCATCCATAACCCTTCTAAAACATTGTTATAAAACCATAGATATGCAGAAATGTCCTAGAGTAAAGATACAACTGGCTTCAGATGGCGTTTGTTCGTACGGTGTACTGATTGGTGATATACGGGTAAAAGGTTTTGACCCAAGAGGCAAACCCGTAAGACATTACACCGTGCTACGCAACGTCTTGAGCTGCCAACTGAATGTGAAAATTTGCTCTCAGCCTCCCGCATGTTAAACGGAGGCCTTAATTCAAATTTACGTTGGAAAGGTGTGTGTGTCCGAACGCAAAAAAACACCACATCACTTGGTAATGTTTAGCGAAAGGTGCCAGCATTTATTTCATACTCCCCTAGAAATTGATACCAATTATGATTTAGACGGCAAAACCGTATTTAATGAATTAAGGGAAGCCCAACTACAGGGCAAACTAATATAGTATTTGGTTTTCCACATTTGCACATCAATAATGGTGAAAACATCCCCGAATTAACGGTTCCCAAACAGATGTTAACCGAAAATATGCCTAATGAAGTATCAGTAACACCCCATATTCCTCCAAGTAATGTTTTGTTAACTTCAAACTTGAACCCAGAAGTTCCAGTTTAGTTTATATCTAATGGTTGTGAAGTCCAACCCCAACTTCTCACGCAACAACAACCCCTTCTAAATAACATATATAAAAACCAAATTCAATTAGTCCCTCTTTCCGAAAACAACCATTCCCAATTAGAGCTCATAACCCCTGCAACTGCTAAAAACATGGAATTATCACTTCCCACTAGTTCTTCCCACACCTGACTGGCCTGTGCTTGGAGTTTTGAATATTCCATGCTTCACCGTCGCATGGGTCACGGATCCAATGAACGCCTTCGGCGCATAGTTAAAGGGGGAACCTTGAATGCACCCACTTATCAGGCATGCTCCTTAAGGACTGTGATGTGTGTATCCGAGCTAAACTTCGTCGATCTAGCCATCCTCCCATCCTACATCGCCCCTTACCTGGTCGTATGGGCAGCTGGAGCGCGGATGATTGCATTGTTAGCCGAGAGGAGAATTTCACCGGTGGTAGACCTTATTCGACTCGTTGTACTTGACGTCAACACCCACCGGATTTTTCTCTCATCTCCTTCTAACAAATTCCTTGATACCCGAAGTTCTCATGCAGGAGATTACTAGGCGACAAGTCGAAACAGGCCAACGCCTCCGGCGTTTGGTGATGGACGGGGCTCTTATGCACCAGTCATGCTGGCTACAAGATTTCTTGGCCACCAACAGAACTGTCCATGCATGTATAACACCCAGAACCTTTCAACAGAACAGCCTGTCTGAGAGAAGCCATTAAGACTATTATATGTTCCCTCCTCACCGATGCCGAACTTTCTGAAACCTTTTGGGGGCTTGCCAGTCAAGAGGCTACCCTTATCCACAACATGTCTTGCACCAGCGCCATGCCTGGTGTGTCTCCCCACACCAGCTCTGGTCGGGAAGAATCCCGGGCGTACGCATACTGCGCCGCTTTGGCTGTTTAGCATATGCCTACATGCACCCTATTCTGCGTGAGGGACGCTTAAGCCCAGTTGCTGCCCCCATGATATATGTGGGATACGATACGGACCAACGTGCATTTCGTATTTTTGACCCCTTTACTACCAAGATTCTTGTCTGCACTGACGTTCGTTTCCTAAAGGACGCAAATGCCTCCACCTACTTCCGTCCCCCTTGCCAGGAGGACCCTTCCAGAACTTCTTCATCCTTTTCTGACGACTCTCAGAAGACACCCCCTACTGTGGAAAATATTGTCCCACCAGTAGGAGCAAACGACTCTGTGCCTGAGTCTAACATTACCACTTCCCCTCCGGATTCACCCCATTCTACTACTGATCCTGCCTCTCCGGCTGCTACTGACCACACCGTTCCCTCTCCGCATTCGTCTACTCCTCGGCCTCCACCTCACGGAGCTTTCTACAGTCACGCTCATCCCTTCCCTCCTCGTTAGCTTCCTCCCATTCCTAACTTGTCTTCCGCTCCAACGAACAAGTCATCTCGTCTCAGAGGCCTAAACTTCGCTGCCAGGCTGTGTCCTTAGGACAGGCTTCACTCCCGCAGCGTTCTAAACGTTTATAAGGTCAACCCCCAAAACTCACGGCCTAGCTTGCCTTCTCTTATTTAAACTGCTTGTCGAGTTTAAGGTTGTTAATTCTTGTAAAATTTCCATCTTTGCATGCCTAGATGATGCTGTTAAATTTACTGAACGCTGAACGTTATTTCTTGCCACTGGTTCTGTGTTGCCACTAGTCATCCTCTGTATTTTTGCTTTGTCTGCTTCCACCCCTCTTTTTTCTTACTGGTGTCCCTCGTGCATATTTGTTGAGTAAGGGGGGGGGGATTGACAGACAAAATGTCCGATTTTATCCTTTGACCTTTGAGTTTGTAAAATTGTTTATATTAAACGTTTACACGAAACCTAACATAACAACCGGACACTAACCCTGCCAAGCCTTTTACTCCCTCTCCCTTCAAAATACCTTTTAAGAACTATGAATGTCACAAATAGTTCAGTGCCATCGGGACACACTTGTATAATTAAGAATTTACTCACTTAACATGTAAGAGGTTGAAATTGTTACTTACTAATTTGTAGTCGGGAAAGTTAGGCAGGCGAAACACTAAAGAACCTCGGCCGGTGAATATCAAGAAACACCATAATATCCTTTCAGTAAAACAGTGTTTGCGCCATGCTTTCCAAACTCAATACATTGTTACATATTGTTGTATCGTTCTTGCTATCCTTGCTAACCAAATGTAACAAACCCTCTTTTACCATTGGTCAGCCAAAAGACAGACATTCAACTTATTGTAACAGCCTGACTACTACAGTCACTTGTGCTTTGTTAACGTATTGATAGTTTTAACCAAACCTTTTTTTGAATTTTCTCTTTTGAAGAGTTAAGATGCTCTCTCTACAAGCTCCACAATCGTATGGACAAAATGAAGGTCCAGCAGCCATTTTGTAAAAACATAAATACATCGAACAGTATTTAACTTGTGTGAGATTTAAGTTGTCTACTCTGTAGAAGAGTCTACCAATACAGATCTCACACAGTCCACGACAGAAAAAGAGAGGAAGATTCCTGCTTCGAATCGTTCTATGGACATAGAACCTTAAAATTAATAGATATTCACAGTGCAGTAACCTTTCTTGATAGCATACAGCAATCAACATAGACGTAAGTGACAATTAGGAAGAGAGGCCGCTCAACCTTCCCTGTAAACCTTACACCAGATATCAGTGGATAGATGTAGAAACTTGATTGTGCAATAAAAATAAAGGGTTACCATTGTAGCTTACTAACCAAATTATTTTCTGCTTAATCTTTTGGTCAATTCTGTACTCAGTGTACGCAGGTGCTGAGAGATAACAAAGACCACGGACCTCTGCTGCATCCCGACACCTTCAGATAATTAAAGAGCAATCCCTAAAAGTTCCAGTTTGGCTTCCCAAAATATCTACTACATTCCTTCATGGGCTTCACCAGGATTACCACCTTAGAGGCCGTTGGAAAAACGAACCACGCTCTGCCCACAAGTATTAGATAGATTGGTAGAATCATTAAAAGGAAAACTGTTACAGGTGGCGGATTATACCCCCAAGGCCTACTGGACTACCGGTAGCCTGACAGATATCAGGTCTTTTTGGTCCAAATAGATGAAATCCTTTTTTTTTCTTAGCAATTATGAGGTGAAAACACCAATCTAGTATTCTGGCCCATTTCTTTTTTTTTTCTTTTGGCTTTTGTTACATTTTGAGCACAGCACTTACCTTTTTCCTTTAATCAGTATTTCTTAGTATTACAGTATCTCCTTACAAATGCAAGGATTAATTTAATGTTGAGTTTGGCATTGTTGCATAAAAACATGTTTAAAACAATGTAAAACAATCAATTTGGTCGTTTAGAGGTACCTAGCCCCTGAACCACTTGACCAATTAGAAGGGACCTTTCGAAAAGGGCACTTCTCCAAAGCAATACCTGTAAAATGAGCTAAGAACCAGCTTTATCCACCGCATGGAAGAATTTATTTTCGTGATACAAAAAAAAACCTTAGCCAGTAGCCAGTAACTAATAACTAGTAACTACCCCAAAACAAAACTTGTTAAGGATTCCCATCAAGCTTTTCGGCTGTGTGAAGTCGTGATATCAAACGCCAAGCTCTTTCGCTAATCCCACCTAGTAAAAGTTCGAAGGTTAAATGGAATATATGAAAATTGCTTACTGCGCAATTTTGAAATATTTCATTGAACATTTGAAGTATTAGTCGGTGGGATTAGCTTGACGAAAGAACTTGGCGTTTGATATCACGACTTCACACGGCCAAAAAACTTGGAGGGAATCCTTAACAAGTTTTGTTTTGGGGTAGATATCAGAAATTTTATTCCAAATTGATGAAATCCATTTTTTTTCTTAGCAATTATGATGGAAACACAAATCTAGTTTTCTAGTCCATTTTTTTTTTTGATTTTCGTTAGATTTTGAGGACACAGTCATCTTTTTTCAAATAACAAGGATTTCTTATTAGTACTGAAGTATCTCCTTGCAAACGCACGGATTTATTTAATGTTCAGTTTGGCATTGTTGCATAAAAGCAATGTTCAAAACAATGTAAAACAATCAATTTCGTCGTTTGGGGCTCCCTAACCCCTGAACCACTTGACCAATCAGAAGAAACCAAATGAAAAGGGCACATCTCCAGATCAATACCTGTAAAATAAGCTAAGAAACAGCTTTATCCACCGCATGGAAAAATTTATTTTCGTGATACAAAAAGGGTTGTTAGTAGTTAGTAGTAATTAGGCAAATTTCAACGTTATTCACATCGTTTTTTTCAACAAGAAAACGGTAATCTGTGTGCTTAATAGTGACTTTTATGTTGTCACGCTACCAAAATCTCCTGATTAAACAAGTTTCAGCCTTTTCTGTCGCATTGGTATTTATCCTCAGATTGGACAGAAAAGACAACGTGAGTAGTCTAAAAAGGCGATTGGGCTGTCCCGTCACATCAGAAAACCCACACAATACAAAACCCAGGAAAAAAACCGGAGAGGTATGTTTCAGGGTGAACCTCCTCTTAAAAATGAATGTAAATATTAATAAAAAAAAGATAAATCATGGGTTCAAGTTCAATCATTCTAACAGGCGTAGGTGCTGAAATAAGCTGTAACTTGAAAACGCCGATATATCTAAACCATAAAAAAGAGTATGAAATGGTACTCGTTTCGTTGGATATGTACTACAGCATTTTCAACGTACACGCAGATAACAACGAATTTTCATACACCATCGATGGTGGAGCGAACTGGATCAAGGTGCGACCTGTTCCCGGTGCTTACGAAATTTCGGAGTTGAATAAGTTTATACAGTCTACTTTGGAAGGAAGTGGTCACGAAAAAAATGCCATCGTTTTAGAACCAAATCGCAATACCTTAAAGACAAACTTGGTTATAAATAATCCGGTCTATGGTGTTTCGTTTCTGGGGGATAATAACTTAGGAACTGTCCTGGGGTTCATTCAGGGAGTTTATACTAAAACTCAGCAAGGTCAAAAATCTGTAGACTTAATGGGGCTCAATACAATTTTCATTCATACTAACGTAATCGGGTCTTCCTACGTGAATGACGACACTCAACCTTGCATATACGCTTTTTATCCGGGAGTGCCACCGGGTTATAAGATTACCTTCCCGTAACTACTGACAAGATTCGTAATATTCGTATTTGGTTAATTCTCAAGATAACGAAATGATAAAGTTAAACCGGGAAACCCTAACCGTCAGACTTCATGTGAGGTCTAAAAAATAATTTTGTACATATTAAAAAACGAATGTTAGTATAAAAGAAAAAAAAGAATAATTGGAAAAGGATTGGTCATAGATAATAATCAATTAAGGGAAAAAAACGCAGCATTCATCAAATTTATAACGAGAGCGAGAAGATGAGTTTAACGGAACATTACCTCGATATAAACGAATCTTTACAACAAGATTCTTCGATGGAGCGCTACGCATTTCACGAATATAATCCGATAGTAAGAACCAATCTAAACAACGTCAATTCGGAAATGAGAATCGTAATCGATAACCAGGATTTGTTCCTACACGTTGCGAATAGTTATCTTCTGATTAAAGGCAGGTTATTGAATGCAGACGGTTCTAGTTTTACGATGCAGACGTAGTGTCTCTCATCAATAATGGTTCCATGTACCTGTTTTCCAGCATTAAATATCACTTGGGGGATGAGATAGTGGATGAATTAAATTACCCCGGCTATAGGACTCTCATGAAAGGTCTCCTTGCGTAGGGTTCGACCGATCAAGTGTCGTTGCTGGGGAACTGCTGGGCATTAGACGCGGCAGAATCTTCCGCGGCCAGTTTGAACGATAACATCGTATTCAAATCACGGCATTCCATCATCGTGAAGGAAACGACTCCTAAAGAAAGCTTCTCGTTCGCCATTCCTTTAAAACACTGCATGGGATTTTTCGAAAATTATGACAAGGTGCTGTACGGTGCCAAGCATGTCCTAACGTTGTCTAGGGCGAGCAATTGCGACGCTGTATTCAGGGCAGCTGCAACAGCCGTTGGGAAAATCGAATTGACTAGCGTTTCGTGGCACGTACCGCACGTAACCACATCCGATGAGCAAAAACTTAGGTTTTTTAGCTACATAGAAGGTGGGATGAACGTGGACTTGGGTTTTAGGCACTGGCATTACGATAGTTGTGAACTTCCTCAGAGCACCAGTTTCACATAGAGCGTGCTTACTACTTCGGCCGTCGAAAAAACGAGGTGGGTCATTCTAGCTCTGCAAACTGATAGAAAAGATGCGCAAACTAAAAATCCAGCCGTTTTCGATCACTGCAGTCTTTAAAACGCTTACATGACTTTAAATTCCGTAACTTTAACGCCGCGGTTCCAGCTAACACGACGTGCCACGTGCTGTTGATCGGTGATAAAAAATGAGTTTGAAATTGGATAAAGGCAAAGTCGAAGTGATGTATTAAAAAAAGAGAGATGACGAAACAAAAAACGAAAACAAGTAAAATCGGGGAAAAAAAGGAGCGGGGTGAAAAGAAAAAAGATCGCAAAATGAGGTAGGGTTTTACCATTGTTGGCATTGTTGGGACCCATCTTAGCCGGTGTAGGTGGTTTAGCCAGAGGTGCCGTCTGTATTGCTGCTGCAGTTAAAAAGAGCCAGAACGATGCTAAGGTAATGGAAGAAATGGTGAGACATAACAAGAAGATGGAGGGTTCGGGTTGAAACGCAAAAAGAAAAAAAGCGATTTGTATCAGAGGGCTCTTTCTAAGGCCAGTGAAGGTCTGATCGATTATACTAAACCGTTAACGAATCTCGATTTAAATAGATTGGTCAAACTTTTTAAAATTCCTAAATACAGAGGTACTTTTAGCAAGGATCGTCTGCCATTAAAACCTATACCTCGTGGCGAATGCGGCATTGTTAATCTCGAAAATTTTCACGATGGAAACGGAAGTCATTGGGTGGCTTCCTCGACAGTTACTGACATACCCTGTTATTTCGACAGCTTCGGCAACCTTCAGTCATCGACTTCCATTTAAGAGTATGTGGGTCCCGTTAAATACAATTACGACAGGGTGCAAAATTTTAATCAAACATTGTGCGGTCATTTCTGTTTATTTTTTCTAAGTTTCTCGTGCAAGGGATATGATTACGAAGAAATGTTAAGTCAGTTAGCTCTTTAACTCGGTTATCCCCATTGTTCTTCGTATGGATTGACATATGTACTCTGCTTTGACCATGTTATACAACTAATCTTGGTTAAGTATATATCTTTCTGGTAATCTTTATCCTACGTACTTGCCGTATCAGCCATTATATAAATCACGTGACCATCGCGCACGATGATCGGGATTTCTGTTATACTTAAAGTTGATGGTTGGAGAAGTCTCTCGAGACCGAGATAAACTTGAAATCTGTTGTCTTTGGGTATACTTTTCGATAAATCCAAAAACCTAGTTATTAAACACCGTATCTTTATATCTGGAGGGTCTGATATATAGTCTCCGCTACTTGTTATACTCATTCCCAGGATATACCAACCGGATGTTGATAAGTAGTATTAGCGAGGATAGTTATTGATACACGTGAAAAAGTGACCTTTAGGGTAAGGACTAGTTCCACGAAAAGTAACTATACAGTCGATGCGTGGATTTGTATATCTTTCCATCACAAAACCGACGTTTGTCTAAATGGTTCTTTGCTTACTCCGCGTCTGGTGGGAGTTTTTTACTACATTTAAAGTAACTATCGACGTAACCCTTAGTGGCCTCGTCGTGTTCCGCGGTTGGAGGGAGCGTAAATTTGATTCGTCAATTTTTTGCATCGAGTACCCCATCCTCGTCCTCGTTCAATGCCGTTTGAAGTTTGTCTATTTCGTAGGCTTCTCTAATAACCTTCAAGAGAAAGTCTTTATTAACAGCTTCCGAAGGGCTTTTGGGGTTCGCCAGGTTACCGATTCATTTATTTTTTGCGTCGAATATTTCGCAAGAGTCCATGATCAAGGCATTGTCAAGTTTGGTTTCAAATTCGTTTATACCGAGAAGCTTCACGTCGACGTATTCTTTATTCACAGCATCCTTAGATTGTGTGGGGGATGCAAGGTCCTTGATTCGCTTATTTTTTGCATCGAGCAGTCCATCGGAACCTTCCTTTAAAGCGTAACCGAGTTTGGTTTCCACTTCGTTTATGACGAGAAGCTTCGCGTCGACGTATTCTTTATTCGCCGCATCTTTAGATGGTGCGGGAGATGCCAGATCCTTGATTCGTCTATCTTTTGCGTCGAGTTGACCATCGGCACTTTCCCCCAATGTAGTTTTTAAATTTTTTACATCTGTCAACTGAGAATAAGTAACCGCATCTTCGGGATCTATACCAGCAGCGAGATTAGTTAAGCGATTCATTCGCATGTCCGATACAGTTTTTTAATTGACGTAATCCTTAGTCACCTTATCCTCAGTTTGTGAGGGAGTTTCGAGATCTTTAATACGTTTCTTTTCAGCGTTAAAATGCCCATCGGCATCTTTCTTCAATCCTACGTCGGCTTTAAATTTTTTTACGTCGTTTTCTAATTTGGTAAATTGGGAATAAATTACGACATCTTCGGGTTCTGTAGCAGCTCCGACTTTAGTAAGTCGCTTATTCTGCATGTCGTAATCATGGTTCAGATCTAATATAAATCTTATACCCGGAACCCTTTTCACATCTCTTTGCGTTCATTTCAAAGATTGTCCAAATTTATTAACCGGCATTTTGACGATTTTTTTTATATATAAACAAAAGGAATAAGGAATTTCAAAAATGTCTCATTCTACCTGGTACGGAAATCTTTAGAGTCTGTTGCAATCAAATTCTCTAGAAGTTAAGATGGAAAATTTAAAAAATGGAGTAAAGTACGTCTTATCTCCCTCCGTAGAATTCTAGGATTTAAAAAGACTAGGTTCTCCCATTTTGAACAAAGGTTCCAGGTGTAAGGGATGGATTTCTCCGTCGAATCCCGAATCTCAAACCGCGATGAAAAATCTTAAACGATACATTTGTGAAAAATTAGAAATTGAAACCGACGAGCAAAAACCCGTTTCTTTGACGATGTTCAGTTGCCCAAATTACTCGCACCCAGCTTCCACCTGCTACCCATTTTGTCAAAAGGCGATGGTGAGTCGGATAAGCCGCTATGTCTCAGAACGTGGGTGTATAACAACATCCACAAAACTAAAGGAAAACTTAACAAAAACGTTATAGAAAAAGCATGGTTTAACTTGGCTCCATGCGGAAGTATGTCTTTGTCGGAAGTTAGTGGCAAAATTAACTTTGTGTACATCAGCAACGACGCTCCCAGAACCGTAAAACTTTGGTGTAACGTAGATTACGGAGTCGTTGAATCTAATACATCCAACGAAAAGTTTTCGGACAAAGACTTTGAGTTTGATTTTTGAATAAGAAAAAACAATGGATATTCAGAATTGGAATTGGAATTCGTGCCAATCAAGAAACCCCCAAATCACCCATTTCTACCTTCAAACATCAGATGAATGTTTATAGGACCAGCAAACTGCGGAAAGACGAACTTACTCTTTAATTTTATCTGTAATGAAGGATGGTTGGATTACAACAGATTATACGTGTACAGCAAAACTCTGTGTCAAGCGAAATACAGAGCTTTACAGTCTATATTTTCCGAAATTGAGGGCACCGTAAAGCGGGAGATAGCGAGTTTTCACGACTCTCAAAACGATTTAATTCCTCCCGAGAAGTTAGACACGAAGTTTTGTAATCTCGTGGTTTTTGACAATGTTCTTATAGACGAACAAAAAAACAGAACGTTACTTCGCTCAAGGCCGTGATTCTAACGCCGACGTTTTTTATTGCAGTCAGTCTTACACCAGAATTCCCAAACAAGTGGTTAGATATAACGGCAATTTATTAATCGTATTTCCCGTGGACGATTTAAACCTGAAACATTTGTATGGAAATCACGTCGGCCCTGACATGGATTTTCCGTAGTTTAAAACGTTGTGTAAATCGTGTTGGAACGATCCGTACGGGTTTTTATTGATCGACAAAACGTACGTTTTCTTTCGATGATAAAAACAAAAGAAAGAAAAAAAGATAACATGGAAAAGAAACGTGAAATAGTAAATCTCAAAATATGTTTACGGGAAAAATTTTTTCGAATTTGGTTTAAACGAACGGCACGTCACCAATGAAATTCTTATATCTAAAGCTCGAAAAGTACGTAAGGATCCTTTGACCTCTTGGAGAGAAAAATTAGCCGCTGCGGTTGTTAAAAAAATCATAGGGAAAAAGTTCAAGTTCGGAATGGGAAGAAAAAAAACGAAATGGATCAACTCGTAAACGAACTTCACAAACTGACGCGAAAACATTTTCCGAGGCGGAAAGTGATTGTGCGAAGTCTGAATGATCTATGGCAAGCGGACTTGGTGGAAATCATACCTTACTCTAACGTTAATAAAGGATTTAACTACCTACTGACTTGCATTAACGTCATGTCCTATTTTTCTTAGACCATTCCCCTTAAAACAAAATCCGGTGTAGTCGTTAAGGAAGCTTTTAAAAAGATTCTCGAAGGAACGACACCCCCTAAAAATTTACAAGTCTATTTAGGTAGTGAATTCTACAATAAAGACTTCAAAGCACTCCTTAAGCGTAACAACATCAACATGTACTCTACCCACTCTGACAAGAAAGAAAGAACGTTTCAACACAATGCTGAAAACTCAAATGTGGAAAAGATTCACTAAGCAGGGGTCATACCAGTGGATAAATATTATCGACGAGCTAGTTTCGCGGTACAATGACACAGTGCACTCAACAACTAAATTAAAAGCAAGGGAAGTTACCAGACGTCACGTATCGTTGCTGAGAATTAAGTCAAAACAACCGCTAACAAAGCCCAAATTTGCCTTAGGAAATAAAGTTAGAATTTCTTAAGTTAAGAAAATTTTTGGTAAAATTTTTGATAAAATTTTACTAATTTTATCTTTTAAAAGATGAGTCAGGTGAAGCGGTATTGGGTGGTTTCTTCGAACAGGAAATTCAAAAACCCTAGTTCCAGAATTGTTTTTAGTAGAAAAAGTGATACGCAGTAAGAAAGATAAAGATGGGAAAATACTTTATTTTGTTAAATGGAAGGGTTACGACTCCAAGTATAATAGTTGGACGGATAATATAAACAGTCTTAGAAGCGTATGTTAAGATACACTCGCTCGCTCTTTTTTAGAGTTCCTAATAAATTATTCTTTTCTTTTTTGGAGTATCATTATTCATAATCGGGTAGAATGAGACCGTGTCAAATGATGTGGTGATTGATCATTCGTTCTATGTTTGGATCAAAATACTTTCTACATACATGACAATTACATTGGAGTGATTTTAAATTTTCCAATGTAGTGTATTTTGCACATTTTTAAATGTATTTGAATTTCTGCTTTTGATGTAAATTCTAGCAAACAATTTTTGCACACAAATGTAACTACTTTTTCATATTGTTCCGCCATGATTTTTAAAGAAGAATAGGGATTCAATTTCTTTATATACTTTCCAGGTAAGCAAATTAATTTGACTTTACGAGCTCTTTTGTTTTTTGAGCGCGCCGCTTTCTCCCTCTCCTCAGCTTTTTTTGCATCGTTCAATTCGTCATTTTCTCTCATTCGCTACGATACGAGCAATTCCTCCTCCTCCTCATCACTCAAAATATCTACCTCAGAATCGAAATCGTCTTCATATTCTTTCCAAGTGCCCGAATCGATGTGACCAATAGCTAACATATCTGTACCATTATTCAATATAAAACATTTATCGTCATACGCCGATAGGAGGGATTTTGAAACCTTAACGGTGTTAACTTCGTATTCCACGCTGGAAATTTTTGACCAAACTCCCTTAGCCGGAGATGTCATTGTTTTTAAAACTGATTCATAGTCCTCGAAGCTCACGTGTTTTTTAACGAACGCTTTTTGAATCTCCTTAGCTTTTTTCTTAGTTTCTGTTTTGAGAGATTTTATCGCGTACATTTTCGATCGTAACCCTACGAATCCTAAGATGGGGACACCCTCCATCTCGTCCTTCATTTTACCTAGAACTAATTTGTTCACATCGGAGAAAAGTCGGTGATTGCGAGGATAATTACTCGTGTTGAAACGCTCTCGATCCCGAAGCATGTCCTCATACACATCTTCCGTTTCAATTTGGTAGCACAGGCTGTCGGTATCTATAAATAGGAGTCTGGCCCGATTACCGTACTTGGGTCGAATGTACTCGTAATGGAACTCGAACATGAACAATTTTGATAGTTCTAGGATGCTGAATCCAGAGTACGTCGGTAGGTCGCAGAAAACGCTTCGAGCTCGGCGGTTAATCTGTACCAAGTTATCGTTCAAGATCCTGAAAGAATCCGCGAGAGGTTGGGAGGTGTATTTTACGGCTCTCTTAACGTCTGTGCACAATTTCATGGAGAGCCGATTCTGTTTATTTTCCAATGGCTTACCAAAAACCGAATTATTTAGCAGTTTGAAGTAGTCCTTTCTGAACGGAGTGGTTGACTGTCTTTTAGCAGTATTGAATTCTATATAGTTTTCCATCCAAGGTTTTTGGTTGAAAGCCAAGACCCTTTGGATATGGCGAAGAACTAATCCGTGACGGAGGTAAAATTTCAAATTCCGGTAGTGGAGAACGTACTTCTTCTTGTGCAGAAGATTTGGAGCGAGCTTAGAGGACAATCTGATTTCATGAGCTATGTCTTTAGCCAGTTTTTTCGCGTAGGGGAAACGAGATCCTCCCCAATCTCGATATTCTCGGGAGCTAACGGTAATCGTTATGGGCATCGTGCAGTTCGCTGGGTTACTGTAGGTCTACTTCCAGTATGTACCCAACAGCGGCATCGTCTGGCACGGCATCTACATCAGAAGCTCTGATTTTTTCCTTCGTCAAGTACCGGAACTCGTCGTAGGGGAGAGGAGCGTCGTATACGGAAGGTTCGTGAGGGTTGAAACCGGACAGGTATTTATTATTAGCTTCGGAGAACCTCTTACATATAAACGAAACTCCGACACGGATGCCGGAAAGTACTAGATTGTGTTTACTGACGTGAGAGAACAGTTACAATTTCGGTTCGTTCATTCTCAAGAGCGCTGCCCAACTGAAACCCGGGGTAGAGATGTAGTAGCACCGATCCAATTTATTGTTTTGGAGACACAGTTTACGAAAGGGGTCATCTGATAAATTTCGTAGTAGGAACTGAATTTTTTACCAAATTTTTAAACTCTCATTTTGAGCCAGAGGTTAAGAGCACTGACTTACTCTTTTCCCACCAACTCTTCTTCTTTCAACTGTGAAAAAAAAATGTTCCTCGAGATGGGAGATTTTCCTTATCAAAAACGGACATGTAGCCCGCAAATTCGTACGGATAAACACCTTTCTGGGTCAGGAGATCTATAGCACTCTCTCTAGTCATTCCTTCAATGAACCACGCAGGACTTTAACCCTGAGTCCAAAGCCGCCTCGAGAATCGGGAATCCGTTGCCTTTGCAGTTCGCGACTGCAGTATCTAGGGAAACGTTCGAGAAATTCAAGGTGTCTATAAATCGAAGACTGACCCCGCTTTTTAACCCCGTGATCGTCATACTCTGAAACCGCTCGGCGTTTCGACTGATAACATCGACTTTTCCCTCAAATATGTGCACTGCAGGAATTAGAAGATGCAGGTCGTAGCCTTCCAAATTGTGTAAGACAACGGGTATGGTTCTTCGTTCTCGCGCGCTAAGATTACACTGTGAGTGAGCGGCTCCTCTAAATTTTCCACTAATATGGCAGTGATCCCTAACCTTAGCGTGAAGATTGTTCTTCAAACAAAAAATTGGGAAGGGTTGGATGCGTCGAAACTAGCTCGCTCGCCTTGGGTGAGATTGAGGTATTCTACATTTTTCAGTAGATTACTGTAAGCTTGCACCTCTTTTGCCGTACATTTACAAAATACTTCGACAGCGTCTTCTCTCAAGTAGTATTCTCGATTAATAATCTCCTCGTTTTAACCTATCACAACGTACCCGAAACTGCATGGTGCATGCTGATGAATTTTTAGTATCCAAGCTCATCGAAGGACTGGGTTGAACGGCGGTGATGAGTCGAAGGAGACACTCAAAGTCAGCGTAAATGATGCGAGGGAAAGGGTTTTGTCGGTTGAAATGCCGAAATTGGAGAAAATTTTCTCCAGGCATCTTAAATCGGAGCGCTTGCACAGGATTAATCTTGATACACTCGTTTCGATGGGTGGCAAGCATCCATTGTTTTCCAAATGCTGCAAAAAAGTTTCTACAATAGTACTTTGCGTGAGTACCTGAACCTCGATAACATAAATATCCCGCGACGTCCGTTATAGTGCAGTAGTGGGTCTTGTCCTCAAAGGTTAACAAGAGAAGGTCGATGGGCTTTCCGTCGTGATTCTTAGAAACTCCGAGCGGATGCAATCCCTCTTTTTCGTTAAAACCGATGACATTTACTGAAAGATCGATAGCTTTTTCAAATATACAGATTTTACCGAGTTTCGTCGGGTAGGACAGAGTGCTAACATCGAGTGATGCTTCAAACTCTTCGTAGTCTTCGACGTTTACACTCTTCAGGCCCCAACCCACCGCTACTACCGAATACAGAAAGCACTTTTGATCGTTTAAATTTTTTACGTTCACAATCACGCCCGCTTTAGGCTTGAGAGTGTGCGGTAGAGGAATATAAGACGAAGCTCGCAGCAGTTGGTACTCGACCACTCTGATAATTAAGTTGGTTATGCGGGAAATGGCCCAACCACTTCCCTGCCTGGCATAAATGTCAATCGTCTTCTGGATTTTTTCGAACGCCTCACCTAACATAGCGGGAATATCGTTCGGATTATACAGCTCAGCGTATCGGGACCAAACAAATGATTCGAAAAATGTTGTATCCTTAAAGAACTCGATGCATAAACATAACTGTGCCTTGCAATTGACCATTTGGTTCAGGCAAACTATCAGCAAAGCGTGTATGGCCCACGCAATGATACGAGGAATGCTAGAGGATCGTCAAAATTTGCGGGTATTACCATTTCATATTGTCGATGCCAAAGTGCCAGCATTTGGGTCAGAGAACTATCCTTTAAATAATCGGGCAGCCGACCTTTGAAGCACGTGCTTTCTTCGTTTTTGAACTGATGCTGCGAGCGAAGATGGTTTCGTAGTTGCTGTTGTGTAGGAAACATTCCCCTACAATAAATACAAGTGAAAATTGTTTTGGATTCCATTCGAAAAAATTGTTTTTACTTTTGTTATGCCGGGGGAAAAAAGTTTCACAGTTTTATAACCTTACAACCAATGCTTACGCGGCCGTTTTGAATCCATTTAATTTTGAAAATTTATTTAGGTTTAACGCGAGTATTGGCCTCCAACCACCCCTTATATCCAATCCAACTAAACCTATTTTTTTTGAAAAGTATTAAAAATTATTTATCATTTTAAGAAAAGCAAAACCATCAACATTATTTAGTATATTAAAATCCTTTAATTTTTGAAATTTTTTAGGTTTAAAGCGAATATTGGCCTCCAACCGCCCTTATAGCCAATCCAACTCCACCTATTTTTTGAAAAGTATTAAAATTATTTAATATTTTAACCTACCTTCTGCTCTATTTAATTGTTAAAAAACTATTTTTTTATTTAAGTTTAATTTAGTTTGAGTTTTTTGTTACCATTTTATGAATTTTACAGATGTTTTAGCTATTATATGCGAGTAGAGTATTTAAAAACATGATTGTAAAGATTTATTTAAGACTGTAAAAGCATCACTTAAGCAGAAATCTTCTTTGTAGGGATGGTGTTTCTCTTGAAAAGATATTTGCACTATAGAAGCACTACAGAGCACAATCACAGAACCACAAATCTTCGTCGTAGGGTCATTCTCTTGAAAACCATAGAAGCACCGTAGAGTACAAATCTACATAAGCTCAAAAAATGAACACGAAAAAGTTGTTGATCGCAGAGAGGCATGACATTACCTAATTACATTTCCATAATTTATTTAAACTCACAAGACCTCAGAAATAAGCTCACCGAAAAATTGTCTATGTCACCGTTTAACATGATAAACATTGTAGCGGCAGACGCTACGACGGCTGAGGTGCTTGTAGCTCCCCCGACATCCTTGGTTGACGAGTACTTCTTTGCATCAGGTTACGTGATTATTTCGACTTTTTACGACAATAAGCACAGCATGGGCTACAGTCTCGGCATGGGGGATGGAGCGTCGGTGTCCTATCCTAGGCCTAACCTTAATGCTTCCGGTAATACACTGCCTCCAACGGTGGATTAATTTAATTGCTTAAACGAAGTATAAAGCTAAAATGGGCTACATAATAATTTACTCTAGAAACAATTAATCTTACTCGGGAACGAACCTGAGGTTTAAAAACTCTTGGTTTTTACTTTAAAACATCAAAATGAAAAAATAAACACTTTTACATTTAAGTTCACTAGTTCAGCTTTGGCAAGTTTGCAAAAACAAATAATTCAAGAATTTACATTAGAAATTCACTTTGACACAAGAACAACGAAGTTGTTTCTTAAACACTTAATTTAGACAAGAAAAAGCATTTTTATCTTGGGTTCCTAACCAGGAATACCCAGCAAGCTGAACCGCATCCGCTAAGTTACAACTATATTTGACAACTGTGGTTTTCAAGTCGTCCCACAGTTATTTTTCCTCGCGAGGATCAAACCGTCCCTTTGTTTTCATTTGAAAAATGAACAAAGAATGTAACTGGCTGTTTAGTAAGAGATGCCTACTCTAACATTAAGGTGGTAAAGACCAGCAATGCCGATAAGGCTTACCAACCATAAAGACTCCAAGCTAGAGGTTAATTTAAGTTATGCTATATATTTAGAATTGGGGGGGGGGGGTCCTAAAGATAAACTTCTAAAGTTAAACTAGTTACTTACGACCACTACCATTTTGCCCGGCATGGCAATCCCGGACGTAACATCTCCACACCCGACCGGCGTGACCCTTCTAGCTTGAGAGATCTGTGAGCTGTGCTGACTGAGCTGGTCTGTTGGGGCTTTTTATGCTGGAGAGGGGGGGGAAGCGTGGACGTCGAGGATAGCTGCGGGGTCTGATTGGCTGAGGGCCAGGAGAACAATGGAAAGTGGGAGGAGAAGTCGGTATCGCAAAGGGTTTTGGTGCAGAGCCGTTTGAAGGAGTAGGGACATGTAAAGACGGAAAAGATAGGCCTGTTTTGAGTTTTACTCGATTGAACATTGGGAAATAGGCCTTTACTTTGAATATTGACTATGGAATGGATAATTACATGTTTGCAACGTGAATAGGCTCTTGTTAAAGCTTAATACTTGGCAGAGAGCATTACTATTAAATTTTATAAGCTTTAACTGGAAACAGCAGTGTTATACACCACAACTAGTTTTGGCGGGGGGGGGGGAATTGAGGATTCGAAGTTTTATGCACAGTTTGACTTTCGGATTGCATGGAAACAGATCTTTTATAAATATCTCTTAGTTTTTTTATAGTAGAGCAAGCTAGTAGTAACATTCAGACGGGTCAGTCGGGTTTTGTAGAGAATTAAAGCAAAACATATATACACAAAAATTTGTGTCCGGTGATTGCCGATGTCTGTGTAGGTTGGACTAATGGTAGCGTTTTGGGGGCAAAAGATTATTATTAATAAAACATCAAGAGAATAAATAGATTAGCTTAGAGAATGCTATAACTCATTTAAGTTTGAGTAGAATAAATAACTTCAAAGTTAAAGGACAGGTGACGATCGCTGTGGAAATTTTTCATAAAGGTTGCAGCTGTTCAACATAATAAAAAATATCACACTCACAAAGTTGTCTGTACAATTAAGTAGGAGGTTAAGTACCTTCGCAGAGGAAGCTCCTCCCTACAAACACTAAACTAATGTTTTCGGCTTTATGCCTAAGTGAAAATAAAAAGTAAATACAAATTTTTACAAGTGGCGAAAATGGCGTCTCGTGCGCTACGGTGATTTTACGGCTTTAGTTTCGTGCATTTTTCTAAATGCTGTAGAATGACTTCTAGATGGAATTTTCGTGTTCTGTTTGCGGGGGGAAACAGATTAAGTTCGTGGCTATTAAGAGCCGTTTAGATGAGACGAATTGGTCCATTTTCTTGGGAGATACAGGCGTTTGAAATTTGGGGTTTTTTCCCGGGCGTGGCATTTGGGCGCTCAAAGAAAAAAAAAATTTTCGTTTGGCAAAACGAAGGTTTTTCGGCGGTCCACGTTTACACGCCCCCACACACAGGATTTTATTCAGGGTTCCTTAGAACTCAGAATAAAAGCTAGAACAGAAGGGCTAGTGCACACAAGATATGCAAAAACAAGACCTCCAAATTATGCCAACAAAAATTGACATGAAATAAAATACACTGTTTACAAAAATATTGACTTTGCCGTTTTGTATTTATGGGGGGACCAACGTTTTTGTGGCTAAGAAAACTTTAAGTAAAATTAAAAGTTACACATAGAAAATAATGTTTTTGCAGCCATTAACTAAATACTGTCCGCGCTGCTTGGTGCAGGAATATCGTACAAGTATTTGAAAATGGGGCAAAAAGACATTTATCAAGAAACACACTAGGTTTAAAGTACAGAGTTAGGTTGGTTGTTTCGTTATAATAAATAAATGAGGCCATCTACTGCTCTGGTAATATGTCTCGTACGGATTCTGCCTCTACTCAAGTCTAGTCGTTTTTTTTTTCTGGGACGACTGCAAAAGTAACCCTCCGCCGCATTTCAATAAACCTAGCCGCTGCGATAGGGATCGAATAATCGAATACTATGGGTACGCATAAAATGACCGGCTCTATTTACTGTTAAACTACTCCCACTAGAATGGTTTGAGGTTACCAAACAACTTGTTTACATGTTCAATTTGACACTGAAGGATTTTGAGATAAGACCCATAACTTAAACATAACAATACAACGCTGGGAGGTTTTGTGGATAAAACCCAACAACCTTTTAACGACAGAGTTATCCTTTTGCACTCAGAGGTGAGACTGTCGATTTTTTTTATAAAGAAAACCATTTCGTTTAAAACTTAAAGAAGGGCCAACCGGGAACAAGGTGCAACCCCCGTAGAATATTCCTAATGAATATTTAATTAGTATCGTTGCAATCTTTGTTAATATTCTCCCACAAAAGGAGACGTTGATAGTGACAAAAAGAGTAAAACATAGGCACTTAAAATTTAGGTGTGAAGGCCAAAACGGGAATTAACTGGAAGTTGCTTTCTGCTATGGAGGTACTTCCAACAAACCATGTAACGAAATTAAAAATGTAGTTAAAAATTTTAGTCAATTTTTACTGAAACGGAACGTTTAACAATTAATTGTTTAACGAAAATGCTGGCTTGATGCAGCAACACACACTAGATGCTTTCCAGGTTTGTCCAGTAGAATCTGAATTTTTTTAATTTAAAATTTCAACAACAATATTATTTTAGGTTTGGTTGCTCCTAGATGGAGCCACGGTAGTAGTGATAAACTACTCATTGTTTAAAGAAAACATGCACGGGAAATTTACTTTGTTAGATTTCCGGTTTACTTGCAACAAGAAAAAACTCTACTGTTTAGAGAAAAAAATTACATTAGGTTTTACAACCTCTGTCTTACTGGAAATACCTACTCAATGCTAGAGCCATAATAAATGCATTTATTTCCACCCTACACTGACATAGAATTCACACTAAAACATCGGTCCTACTTTTAACAAAAAAAAGGGAGTGGGAAAACTATGTTTAAGTTTTTGTATTTGCTTAACACACTGGTTTTAATTTAGATTAAAATCCGGCAATTTAACTGTACAAAACTCTGGGAAAAAATCACAGCATATAAGGGGAACGCTTTTACTGCCGACCTTTAAATTGGCAGGTTTCCTTGTTTCCATCTTGAGATTGGGGGAAGTTAACTCACGTAACTTAAGCCATTCGTCAAAGCTAAACTCGCTAATTCCGGGTTTATTTGACATGTCCAAACTATTGTGAACATCATTAACTGATAAACTTCGTTTTATCGTTTTTCAATAAGGCTTGCTTAAGGCATCTTTCGATCCTAACCTAGGCAAACAACGCTGGCGTCTAGTAAACGGGGGGATGGGTTTATTTGCAGGTTTAGGCAGACTCCTCCCATCTGCACAGGGGAGCTTAATGACGTTTGGTTGCGAAGCAGTTAACTCATTATCGCCTACTTGACCCTTGACCAATCCCGTGGGGATGATCGGGTTGTTGCCCGGTACTTGCTTTCTTGGTTGGCTAGAGCCATACCTGACTGGGGGAGTAGCTACTTCGATTGGCGGGGGAGATAAATCACGGGGCGTGACAGTTACCTCGAGTTTTTTGTTTAGCAATTCTATTCCAGGAATTCCTAAAATTACATCGAAGGGGGATTTCCGCGCTTTAGAAACACAAGCTACGGTTTTTAGTTTAGAACCATTATCTAGTTTTACACACAGGGTAACTTGTTCTAACTCCACGATTACGTCCGTTAATGCTGTTTGACATTTACCCTTTCGCTTTAAACGTGGCCAGCTCCTAGCGAGTTTGGCGCTAACCAGCGAAACTGAACTTCCGGTGTCGCATAAAATTTTTATTTTATGTTTACCTACGTTAGCTTCTAGTGTGCTAGACTTAAGGATTTCACTGGCATTTTTCCCGACTGGGAAACATGCATTAACTTGCTGTGGTTTCGAGTTAAGCTCGGGGCATTGACTACGAAAATGTTGGGGAGAATTACACACGTAGCAGCGCCTAACTCTATCTGGATTTAGGTTAGTTTTTACACTAGCACTATCGTTTATGGCAGGGTCCCCACCTGGGTTACCTGCGTTTACATCGACAGATCCGGCCGAATTAGCTGTCGTGTGGTGGTTACGGTTGTGACCACGCTGTTGGCCAGAAGGTTTAGAACCTTGGTTTGACGTTGCAGCTATGGGCTGTGTTTTGGTTGCACGAGCGGCAGTTTCGTTAGCAATCTGCTTGTTTCGAGTAGTGTACTCTTCACACAGTTGGGCTGCTTCGGCCAACGTACCCGTCTTAATTTGATCGGGGATCCATTTTCTGAGGTGGTTAGGGCAAGATTTGTAAAATTGCTCTAAGAGCAACAAATTAACAAGTTTATCGAAATCCCTGTTAACTTTGGCTAATTCAAGCCATCTGGAAAACAAAGTTTCCAAATCAAATGCGTAGTCATGGTACTGCATTTCTGGGTCCTTTTCGAGTGCACGAAATTGCGTTTGTAGTGACTCTTTCGTCTGAACAAATCGGGCAAGTAATTTAAGTTTAACTACTTCATAGTCTAGCATTTCCGTGTCGGAAAGTTGGTCGCAAACTTTGACTAAAACTTCTCCCATTAATGGTAACAAAGCTGTAGTCCATTGGTCCCTGGGAATTTTCTGCCTAGTTACAATTCTCTCAAATATTTTTAAGAAACTGTTAATTTCTGTTTTGGGCGTCCACTTGTTGATTAGGCGAACAACATCAGCAACTTTACCCTGTTTAACTGGATTGGTTGAGCTGGGGGAGCGCCGTTAGCTCCGTTTGGAGCGGCGTTAAGATTAACACTAGCAGCGTTTAGTCTGGCTAATTCTAACTGCTTGTCTAGTTTAGCTAATTCTATAGCACTCAGACGTTCTGTAATTACAGCATCTTTATCTTTAATTTCGGCTTCTTGATCCTTAAGGGCAAGTTCATGGGCACGTTTTTTATCACCTTCTGACACTTCTAAGGCCTTAATTTAAGCTCCTCCGCTTTGAGAAAAAGCTCATTTTCTTTAACTGCAAGTTCTTTTTTGGCTAGAATAGCAGCTTCTCGTTTCTCAATAGCACTTGCTAGTTCGTCGTAAAGATTATTTAAGTCCAAACGGTTTTCTTCAAAAGCATTTTTCAGTACTGTGACTGTTTCATGCCTAGTTTCTTTTACAGTAAGGCCTAACTTAGTACAGGCCTTCTTAAGGTCCTTATACTGAATATCCTTGAGTATATCCCGCTTGCTATCGTGGCGGAAGGTAGAGGAGCGGGGTATAATCGACCTAGTGTGGTATAATCACCCGATTATACACCGGGGTATAATCGGGGTGATTATACCACAGTATCTTTTCGTTGTGCGCATGCGCAACTTACCGAGCTAAGCTTAAAACAGACGTCAACTATTAGTTAAAGACTGAGGCTTTTGACTCGCATATATACCAGCTAATTTTTTAGGCTAGTATCTTATAATTTTACTTCGGCAATCTATTGGCATAAATAATTTTAATTTTTACCGTATAAGTCTTTTAGTTTTTCGATCCCATGGTAATTATTAGCAAACGATTAAAAATTAGTACAGGAACACTCACAGCGCCATCTCTCGGCGGATTTCAGCAATGTGTGGTTGATGCGGCGCGTTTAATGGGAGAAAGTCGCCGACAGCAGCATCGCCTATAACTTCTCGTTGGAGACAAATATTTTTATGAACTGAGAAACTGGTAAGCAAATAAAACGTAGCATTACATTATAAATATTAATGAACACAAAGAATGTTTAGTCCTTTTGGTATTATTTATTTTGAATTGGGATATACTCCAGTAAAACAGCCCTCTAGCTTTTGTGGATAATACGGCTAAAAATGTTTTCGCACTCAGCCTGTAACCAGACTAAAACTAACTCATGCTAATTAATTTGAAATTATACCCCTTGCGCTACGCGCTCGGGATATAATTGCAAAATAATTAGCATTCGTTAGTTTTAATGTCAGGTTACAGGCTTCTTGAAAAAACAGTAGCCGTATTATCCACAAAAGCTCTAGGGCTATTACTACTGATTATTTCGTCAAGATCCATGTTTTCAGACATTTTTACTTTTAATGTAAAACGGGTTCAAAATAAAGTTTTTATATTTAAACCAAAATTAAATGCAGCCGCGTGTTAATTTGAACGTTAATTTTGGACAGAGTGAATTACTTTAAAAACTTCTCTACCAAATCCAGCAAGTTTATACATACAAAATACACTTTCAAGGACCCCTAGCACTCTGGTATGTGAATAGCTAAAATACACGGAGGCTCTTAACTACAATACTCGGCTTGGCGGCCTTAAAGCATATCCTATGCACACTTACTCTTTTACACACAATCGCTGTGTTGTCAGTCTGTCCTTCCTGTTCCACCATAGTACGGGAAGTCCGGCACTGATTTTTTGGCAGTAGATCGTCTCTGGCGGTCTAATACACTGGGACCTTGGTTAACAACTCAAAATCCACTGCTTGGCTGCACGGAGCACCTGCTTCTGGTCTCAGACGGTTCCTCCTACAGCATCGGGTTTTGGGGAGACGTCTCACGGCTGGAGGGCCTCACTGGAAGCGGCAGCTGTTGCTTCCTGGCGCCGGCAGTTGTTGTGGCTGCTAGGCGGTGTTTTGCCCTGTTTTTGACGGCAGGGAGACTTCTGCTTCGTGATCGTGTTTACGTGATCACTGGCATCTACTTCATGGCCTTTGTGACTGGACCACTGACGTCTTGTTGGAATGGACTTGCATCCTTCTAGGAACTTGGCATAGTAGTATGGCAGGGGGAACGCTTGTCGGGAACAGCACCTGTTGATCCCACCACTGCCACCAAGTTGTAGCGGCGGACGCTACGACGGCTGAGGTGCTTGTAGCACCCCCGACATCCTTGGTTGACGAGTACTTCTTTGCATCAGGTTACATGATTATTTCTACTTTTTACGACAATAAGCACAGCATGGGCTACAGTCCCGGCATGAGGGATGGAGCGTCGGTGTCCTATCCTAGGCCTAACCTTAATGCTTCCGGTAATACACTGCCACCAACGGTGGATTAATTTAATTGCTTAAACGAAGTATAAAGCTAAAATGGGCTACATAATAATTTACACTAGAAACAATTAATCTTACTAGGGAA
This sequence comes from Lithobius niger, assembly GCA_023313725.1. Classification (NCBI taxonomy): domain Eukaryota; kingdom Metazoa; phylum Arthropoda; class Chilopoda; order Lithobiomorpha; family Lithobiidae; genus Lithobius; species Lithobius niger. The sequence continues at coordinate 81,469 of JAHWFP010102266.1, read as the reverse complement.
CGAACCTGAGGTTTAAACACTCTTGGTTTTTATTTTAAAACATCAGAATGAAAAATAAACACTTTTACATTTAAGTTCACTAGTTCAGCTTTGGCAAATTTGCAAAAACAAATTATTCAAGCATTTACATTAGAAATTCACTTTGACACAAGAAGAACGAAGTTCTTTCTTAAACACTTAATTTAGACAAGAAAAAGCATTTTTATCTTAGGTTCCTATCCAGGAATACCCAGCAAGCTGAACCGCGTCCGCTAAGTTACAACTATATTTGACAACTGTAGTTTTCAAGTCGTCCCACAGTTATTTTTCCTCGCGAGGACCAAACCGTCCCTTTGTTTACATTTGAAAAATGAACAAAGAAAGAAACTGGCTTTTTAGTAAGAGATGCCTACTCTAGCATTATGGTGGTACAGACCAGCAATGCCGATAAGGCTTACCAACTATAAAAACTCCAAGCTACAGGTTAATTTAAGTTAGACTATAAATTTAGAATTGGGGGTCCTAAAGATAAACTTCTAAAGTTAAACTAGTTACTTACAACCACTACCATTTTGCCCGGCATGGCAATCCCGGACGTGACATCTCCACACCCGACCGGCATGACCCTTCTAGCTTGAGAGAACTGTGAGCTGTGCTGACTGAGCTGGTCTGTTGGGGCTTTTTATGCTGGAGAGGGGGGGACGCGCGGACGTCGAGGATAGCTGCGGGGGTCTGATTGGCTGAGGGCCACGAGAACAATGGAAAGTGGGAGGAGAAGTCGGTATCGCAAAGGTTTTGGTGCAGAGCCGTTTGAAGGAGTAGGGGCATGTAAAGACGGAAAAGATAGGCCTGTTTTGAGTTTTACTCAATTGAACATTAGGAAATAGGCCTTTACTTTGAATATTGACTATGGAATGGATAATTACATGTTTGCAACGTAAATAGGCTCTTGTCAAAGCTTAATACTTGGCTTTGGGTAATGCAGAGAGCATTACTATTAAATTTTATAAGCTTTAACTGGAAACAGCAGTGTTATACACCACAACTAGTTTTGGCGGGGGGGGGGAATTGAGGATTCGAAGTTTTATGCACAGTTTGACTTTCGGATTGCATGGAAACAGATCTTTTATAAATATCTCTTAGTTTTTTTATAGTAGAGCAAGCTAGTAGTAACATTCAGACGGGTCAGTCGGGTTTTGTAGAGAATTAAAGCAAAACATATATACACAAAAATTTGTGTCCGGTGATTGCCGATGTCTGTGTAGGTTGGACTAATGGTAGCGTTTTGGGGGCAAAAGATTATTATTAATAAAACATCAAGAGAATAAATAGATTAGCTTAGAGAATGCTATAACTCATTTAAGTTTGAGTAGAATAAATAACTTCAAAGTTAAAGGACAGGTGACGATCGCTGTGGAAATTTTTCATAAAGGTTGCAGCTGTTCAACATAATAAAAAATATCACACTCACAAAGTTGTCTGTACAATTAAGTAGGAGGTTAAGTACCTTCGCAGAGGAAGCTCCTCCCTACAAACACTAAACTAATGTTTTCGACTTTATGCCTAAGTGAAAATAAAAAGTAAATACAAATTTTTACAAGTGGCGAAAATGGCGTCTCGTGCGCTACGATGATTTTACGGCTCCAGTTTCGTGCGTTTTTCTAAATGCTGTAGAATGACTTCTAGATGGAATTTTCGTGTTCTGTTTGCGGGGGAAAACAGATAAAGTTCGTGGCTATTAAGAGCCATTTATTTGAGATGGATTGGTCCATTTTCTTGGGAGATACAGGCGTTTGAAATTTGGGGTTTTTTCCCGGCCGAGGCATTTGGGCGCTCGAAGAAAAAAAATTTCTTCGTATGGCAAAACGAAGGTTTTTCGGCGGTCCACGTTTACAACATTAAGATGTATTACGATGCAAGTAAACTCGCAGGACACTGTAAAATTTGCTAGGAGCCAGAGGTCGGAATATCACTGAGCATATTCGTAGAATGAGCGGTAATAAAGCTGGAATTAAGTACCATAATTAAAGAAATGTGGATGCAGACCTATTTTCGTTACCTTTTGGACTTAAATGT
>JAHWFP010102266.1:1224-79014 GCA_023313725.1 Lithobius niger | reverse complement strand
ACATTTAAGTCCAAAAGACAATGGTATTAGGTTTGTCCTGATGACTACTAAATATGGTATATAATTTATTTAAAACCCTCAGCCATCGGACATAAGCTCAACGCGAAATTTGACTTGTGCTACATAACTTCAAATACATAGAGAGTATTACTCGCCATAAAATCATCAGAGAACACGCAATCAGTCAAGTGGTTAATAAACTAACCATTCTGAGCATATCCGTCGTACATTAGAAAATAAAGCCGGAATTATGTATTGTAATTAGGACAATCTACCTCCCCCCCCTAGAAAAATCACGGAAAAAAAGCACACCAACCATGATTTGAAGATGGTTCAAGGTCAGACATATCTGAAGCACTGAGTGTATTCGATTGTTCTTGAAGCTCAAGTCTGTGGTGTCAAATGGAATCAGGGTTCTGTTCTTCATAGATTCTAAAATGCTGTTAAATGCACTACCAGCAGTTAAGTTCCAATCTGTATTGTTCCGGATGTAACATTGCACACAAATACATAAAAAGGTGTTAAAATTATGACAATAGTTCATTTAGTCCTTCTGTTGTAGGGCTCAAAGCAGTCCAACAATCAGTTAAAGATCAACAATGATAAAAATTAGAATTCTAAACGATGTACTAAAGTGGATGCAAATTTGTTGCAGTTTGTTTATATTTGAAAATCTAATAGTAAACTAAACGTGATGGGGTCAATATTTTTTCCATTAAAACTATAATGGAAAAACACAAACACAACAAAAACACAACACAACAAAACACCAAACAAACAAACTGCAAACCAAACCACGAACCTTCTTAATTAAAATTTTACACGTCCTCATACACCCGGTTGCAACTTTACAGGTTATCAGTACAACTACAGCCAGATGGTGTCCAGGTATTTCTAAGCTGTTGTGATAGTACCAATTAAACATACACCAATTTCCAGCATAACCCTCTACTTTTTATACATACCAAAAACTGAAAGTAAACAGTATGACTAACCAGCACATTTCAAATGAATACCTGCATATCGTTGACATCAGTAGGATTTTTTTCTCGCTCAAACTGTGTTCAATATTTTTAAATGTCTTTGAGTGTAAGTCAAGTTACCACCGGGGTAACTAATCACCCTGCAACCAAAATTTACGATCAATAAACAGGTCAAGAGAGACCCAATTCAGCAACAATGATATTATATTGGTTTCTTACCTTCAAGTCGTTGCAGATCTAACCAAATTCGAGTATTTGGTAAAGGCACTGAATCGAAAACATGGCACAGTACTCAATACTAACTAAAAAAAACGCATATTTTTTCCGGAGCAAAATTCCCTAAAACCACGTTTCCCAACTGGTGAGGCGGGCCTTCCTTGAGAGGTGCGGATCGGTGCGGAGCTGATCATGGAGCCATTCTATAAGGGTGAATTTACACAATGAATCGCCTGTGCATTCTCGCAGCCAGAATTTAATCGCGATGGAAAGGTGTCGTTGTGTGGTAACAACGGTACCTGGGATTAGCTAAATCCAACAACGTTTGAGCAAAAGCTTACAATCTTATAACCAGTGACAATAAAACAAAGAATCCCCCTGATGAAACAATTTCCAAGTCACTTCTGAACTCACATTATTGACTGTTTTCGTTGCGAGGTGGCACAGCTAAAATCGTTACCATGTTGGAAATTGAAATGATTTCTAGCTTCTAGCTGTGAGAATGCATTGTGAGTCGTTTCATAAACACACCCTCAAGATCAGTGAAGATTTTTTTTTTAATTTCTAGCTAGGCCTATACATTACAAAAGAAAATTGTTTGAGAAAGGTGAAATTTTAATTTTTAAATGTCTACAGATTTTTTGTGCAATTTACAGTAATTTTAACCAAATTTCTAAGGCATTTTTGGTCTCGTGGCAACACTGCCTGATCATAGTGAAAGAAATTGCACAGCTTTTTTGGGTGTGGGGGGCACCATTGCGTTGTAATCCTAATGGAGATGAATACTGTAGAAAAGGTTGGGAACCAATGCCCTAAAACTGTCTTTATTACCTCCTTAATTTGGTAGAAAAGACAAGGTCAAAACAACGATTTTCACACTTTATAACATGTGTGCACACGCTACAGTTTCAAGCTTATGTGTTTTGAGCCTAAAAAAAATACCTTTGATTTTCGTAACTCAACCCTATCTTTTAGGTTTTAGAACAGGAATGATGTTAGAATAACTTTTCTCTAGAATCACTTAACAGCAAGTTTTTAAGTATGTATAATTTCTTACCTTCAAGTCGTTGAAGATCTAACCAAATTCGAGTATTTGACGAAGTCACTGGATCGAAAACACTGCACAACACAGCACACAACACTCACGATTATTACCAAACGTGGTAATTAAAAAAAACACGTATTTTTTCCCCGGTCCATGATTCTGAATAACACTTTTTTCCCTGTCCATGATTCTGAATAACACATCAACTGTCTTCATTAGCTCCTTAATTTGCAAAAAAAAAAAAAAAGACAGGGTCAAAACGACGATTTTCACACTTCATAACATTTGTACACAAACTGTAGTTTGTGTGTTGGATCTAAAAAAAAAACCTGAATTCCCGTAACTCAACCCTTTTTTTTAGGCGAGTTCTTACCTTCATGCCGTTGAAGATCTAACCAAATTTGAGTACTTGGCAAAGTCACTGGATCGAAAACGCTGCACAACAATGCAGCAGCACACAACACTCACTATTATCACCAAACGTGGTAATAAAAAAAGCATTTGTACGCAAGCTGCAGTTTCAAGCTCATGTGTGTTGGGCCTTAAAAAATATCCTTTGATTTTCGTAACCCAACAGCTCAAAATTAATCCGATGCAGTTTCCGACTAACTAAATCCAACAACTAGTCCGAGTGTACAACCGTCCGTGACTTCAATACCTTAAATAATGATGGGTTTTTGAGGAAAACACGTTACCTTTACACTAAATTCACGAGTGTCTATGCATGCGTGACGGAAGTTGCACGCACATCAGGCATGATGCAACTTTGTGCAATATATTCGAGAATATTCTGTATGCAGACAGGGTGCACCAACGTCTGTTTCCGTAACCAGTCAACCGATGATAAAAGACCAGTGTCACCAGCTGTGCACCTTGCATCTACCATAGATTCCCGGTTTAAAACGTTAAAAAAAATAATTGGCATTGACACCAAATTATTAAAGTTTAACAACAATGGCTTCATGCCATTTAACCATTTATTTTCTTAAACAACCGATTTACGATTAAAAGCGCTTTTCCATCAAAATGTATGTTAACAGATAATCAGTTAAATAATTTATTTTTACAGCTGCTGGGGTGTGACATCGTGGTCTAGGTGTTTGAGGCGCAATGTTTGTGTTCATAGAAACGGTGGTTCGATTCCGTAGCGAAATTTTTTTTTACTTCTAAATTGACTGTAAGGTAACTACTTTTATTTTCTAACTTTTGTTAATTAATTATTTTTTTCCTCTTTTTTTTTCGTATTTTTTCAACAATTGATAAAATGTTTTTTTACTAGATGAATAATAACAATAAATCCATGATATATATCCATGGAAAAAACATAACCTCCCCCCTTTTTTTTCCTGGGTTTGTATCCCCTGGGTTTTTTCTGATGTGACTGGACAGCCCATTTGCCTTTTTAGACTACTAACGTGTCTAGTGGTCACCATGCTCATATATAAAGTTTATCTGGATGTTATCGTTTTATCTTGGCGGGAGACACACTAGCGTGTGTCTTGATGTACCCTAAAACCAAACTTGTTAAGGATTCCCGTCAAGCTTTTTGGCCGTGTGAACTCGTGATATCAAACACCAAGCTCTTTCGCCAAGCTAATCCCACCAAGTAATAGTTTGAAGGTTAAATGAAATAAATAAAAAATGCATACTGTGCAATTTTCAATTATTTCATTTAACGTTTGAAATATTAGTTGGTGGGATTACCTTGTCGAAACAGTTTGGCGTTTGATATCACGCCTTCACACGACCAAAAGCAAAAGTGGGGGTGTCGCTTCCGGTTTTCGTCAATCTGCAGGAAAGTGCTTTCTGTTACCCTTTTTTCGTTTTCATCGATTTGGAGGTGGGAAAATGGCTTTGCTTCTTTTTTTTTCGTCAATTTGGAGGAGAAGTGATGCCCCATTTTTTTCGTTTTCATCAATCTGAAGTACCCCTCCCATGACGTCACTTTCAGTGGATGTGGCTCTGACGATGAACGTGATGCATGTTAAATGAGCTTTCACATGCAAGCTTTAGAATATTCTTTACAGGGAGTGAGCTTTAAACGGAATTGGTAGGACAATAATTTTTTACTTCCTGCTTCAGTCATACGAGGTGAATGAGAGTAGGCTGACTGTGACAGCTGTGCGAAATTAGTCACGACTGCTGCAGAGCTAACATATAGTTGATCGTCTAAGGTTATTTGCAAGTTTCTCACGTTTTTGGTAAGTAAAGTACAACTACTTGACTATTTTATGTTTCTAAAGTTATTTAAAAAAGTACCTGCTGTTTACCCAGCTGCATGGTGCATTGGATTAAAGTGTCAGTCAAAAGCAATGTTATCTTGTCAACACTGCTGTAAGACCACATTTCTTAGGCCTAAAAAAATGCGTTATTTTTTTAACTGGTTGCTGCAGCGAGTGGAAGCTTTTCTTTTACACATTTACAACGTTAATGTATGTTTTACACGTTTTTTTAGGATAAGAAATTGGTTGTCACAGCGTTGTTGAATTGATTAGATGGCTAAAAATGCGTTATTTTTTTTTAAAAACTGGTCAACAACTGTCGCGATTTGCAGCGAACATTTCTTTTTTCTGATTTACATCCTTAGTGTATATTTTGAACCTTTTTAGGATCCGTTCACGTATTAATGGCTTGACCAGACTATTTAGCACCCTCTAGGTCCAGGTGTACGATTTAGCACCCTCTAGGTCCAGGTGTACTATTTAGCACCCTCCACAGCTGGGTGTACTATTTAGCACCCCCTGGGATCAAGATTCAAAAATATTGAAAAAAAAGAAAAGTTAACTTTTTTTAATGATATTTTCAGATCAATAACATAAAAGAAGTATGGATTCGAGTTCAATAATTTTAATGGGAATAGGTGCCGATCCGAGTTGCAATTTAAAAACTCCTATATACCTAGACCCTAAAAAAGAGTACGAAATGGCACTCGTCTCCTTGGATCGTACTACAGTATTTTCAACGTGCACGCTGACAGTAACGAATTTTTGTACACCATCGGTGGTGGAGCGAATTGGATCGAGGTGCGAGTCGTTCCAGGCGCTTACAAAATTTCGGACTTGAATAATTTTATACAGTCTACTTTGAAAGGAAGTGGTCACGAAAAAAATGCCATCGTTTTAGAACCGAACCATAATACTTTAAAAACAAATTTGGTTATAAATAATCCGCTTTATGGCGTTTCGTTCCTGGGAGATAATAGTTTAGGAACTGTTCTAGGGTTCCTTCAGGGAACTTATATTAAAACTCAGCAAGGTCAAAAATCCATGGATATAATGGGGTTGAATACAATTTTCGTTCATACAACATAATCGGGTCTTCCTACGTGAATGACGACACTCAACCTTGCATATACGCTTTTTATCCGGGAGTGCCACCGGGTTATAAGATGATAATTTCCCCTCTAAATTTAATTTCCCTTCCCGTAACTACCGACAAGATTCGTAATATTCGTATTTGGTTAACTTCTCAAGATAACGAAATGATAAATTTAAACGGGGAAACCCTTATCGTCAGACTTCATCTGAGGTCTAAAAATAATTTTGTACGTATTAAAAAAAGAATGTTAGTATTCGAAAGAGAAAAAAGAATAATTGGAAAAAGATTCGTCGTAGATAATAATCAATTCAGGGCAAAAAACGCAGCATTCATCAAATATATAACGAGAGCGAGAAGATGCGTTTAACGGAACACTACCTCGATATAAACGAATCTTTACAACAAGATTCTTCCGTGGAGAGCTACGCATTTCACGAATATAATCCGATAGTAGGAACCAATCTAAACAACGTCAATTCGGAAATTAGAATCGTAATCAAAAACCAGGATTTGTTCCTACACGTCGCGAATAGTTATATTCTGATTAAAGGAAGGTTACAGAATGCAGACGGTTCTAGTTTTGCCGATGCGGACGTAGTGTCTCTCTTCAATAATGGTTCCATGTACCTGTTTTCCAGCATTAAATATCTTGAGGGATAAGCTAGTTGACAGGTTAAATTACCCCGTTTATTGGATTCTCATGAAAGGTCTTCGTACGTACGGTTCGACCGATCAAGTGTCGTTGCTGGGGAACTGCTGGGCGTTAGATGCGGCAGAATTTTCAGCGGCCAGTTTGATTGATAACATCGGATTCAAATTACGGCATTCCATCATCGTTAAGGAAACAACTCCTAAAGGAAGCTTCTCGTTCGCCATTCCTTTAAAACACTGCATGGGATTTTTCGAAAATTTTGACAAGGTGCTGTACGGTGCCAAGCATGTCCTAACATTGTCTAGGGCGAGCAATGACGACGCTGTATTTAGGGCAGCTGCAACAGCCGTTGGGAAAGTCGAATTGAGTTGCGTTTCGTGGCACGTACCACACGTAACCACATCCGACGAACAAAAACTCAGGCTTTTTATTTACATAGAAGGTGGGATGAACGTGGACTTGGGTTTTATGCACTGGCATTACGTTAATTGCGAACTTCCTCAGAGCACTAGTTTCACATGGCGCGTGCTTACTACTTCGCCGTCGAAAAACCGAGGTGGGTTATTCTAGCTCTTCAAACTGATAGAAAAGATGCGCAAACTTAAAATCCAGCCGTATTCGATCACTGCAATCTTCAAGTGCTCACGTAACTTTAAATTCCGAACATTACCCGTTCTTGGACTTGAACGTAAATTACACTACTGGAGAATACTCGATCCTGTATAGAATGGCTCAAGAATTTAGACGCGCTTTTTACGATGTCGGGGACTTGTGTATCGATTCGGTGCAGTTAAAAAAGACATATCCTATAGTAGTTTTGGACTGTTCCAAGCAATCAGAGAGACTTCAGTCCTGCATAGTCGACGTGCAAGTAAAGTCGAAATTTAATGCCGCGATTCCAGCTAACACGACGTGCCACGCGCTGTTGATCGGTGATAGAAAAATGAGTTTGAAATTGGATAAAGGCAAAGTCGAAGTGATTTATTAAAAAAAAAAAGGGAGATGGTGAAACAAAAACCGAAAACAAGTAAAATTGGAAAAAAATGGAGCGGGGTGAAAAGAAAAAAGATCGTGAAACGAGGTAGGTTTTTACCATTGTTGGCATTGCTGGAACCCATCTTAGCCGGTGTAGGTGGTCTAGCCGGAAGTGCCGCCGGAGGTGCCGCCGGTATCGCCGCTGCAGTTAAAAAGAGCCAGAACGATGCTAAGGTAATGGAAGAAATGGTGAGACATAACAAGAAGATGGAGGGTTCGGGGTTAAAAAAACGTAAAAAGATAAAAAAAAAAAGCGAATCGTAGCAGAGGGCTCTTTCTAAGGCCAGTGAAGGTCTGATCGATTTTACTAAACCATTAACGAATCTCGATTTAAACAGATTAGTCAAAGTTTTGAAAATTCCTAAATACAGAGGTACTTTTAGCAAGGATCGTCTGCCATTAAAACCTAAACCTCGTGGCGAATGCGGCATCGTTAATCTGGAAAATTTTCACGATGGAAATGGAAGTCATTGGGTGGCTTATTCGACTGTTACTGACATACCCTGTTATTTCGACAGTTTCGGCAACCTCGAACCACCAACATCCATTTCGCAGTATTTAGGTCCCGTTAAATACTATTACGACAGGGTGCAAAATTTTAATTAAACATTGTGCAGTCATTTCTGTTTATTTTTTCTAAGTTTCTCGTGCAAGGGATATGATTACGAAGATATTTTAAGACGGTTAGCTCTTTAACTCAGTTATCCCCATTGTTCTTCGTATGGATTGGTATATGGTCTTTGCTTTGACCATGGTATACAACGAGTCTTGGTTAGGTATATATCTATCTGGTAATCTTTATCCTCCGTGCTTGCCGTATCAGCCAATATATAAATCGAGTTACCATCGCGCACGATGATCGGTATTTCCGTTATACTTAAAGTTGATGGTTGGAGAAGTCTCTCGAAACCGAGATAAACTTGAAATCCTTTGTCTTCGGGTATACTTTCCGACAAATCAAAAAACTTAGTTAATAAACACCGAATCTTTATATCTGGAGGGTCTGAACTAGGTATATAGTTTCTGCTACTTACTATATTCATTCCTAGGATATACCAACCGGATGTAGATAATTGTATTGGCGAGGATAATTATTGTTACACGTAAAAAAGTGACCTTTAGGGTAAGGACTAGTTCCGCGAAAAATAACTATGCAGTCGATACGTGGATTTATATATCTTTCCATCACAAAACCGACGTTTTCAAAATGATCCTTGGCTTCCTCCGCGTTTTTCAAAACGATCCTTGGCTTCCTCCACATCTGGTGGGAGTTTTTTTTTACGATTAAAGTAACCATTCGACTATCGACGTAACCCTTAGTAGCCACGTCAGGTTCCGCGGTTGGAGAGAGCGTAAATTTGATTCGTCTATTTTTTGCATCGAGTACCCCATCCTCGTCCTCGTTCAACGCTGTTTTAAGTTTGCCTGTTTCTAATTCGTTTATATCGAGAAGCTTCACATCGACGTATTCTTTATTCGCCGTATCTTTAGATTGTGTGGGAAATGCGAGATTCTTGATTCGTCTCTGTTGTGTATCGAGTACCCAATGCTCACCCTCATCCTCGTTCAACGCTGTATGAAGTGTATCCTTCTCTAATATTTTCGGGGAAAAATCTCTAGTAACAGATTCTGAAGGTTTTTCGGGGGTTCATGAGGTTACCGATTCGTTTATTTTTTGCGTCGAATATTGCGCGAGAGTCCATAATCAAGGTACTGTCAAGTTTGGTTTCTAATTCGTTTATACCGAGATGCTTCGTATCGACGTATTCTTTATTCACGGCATCCTTAGATTGTGCGGGGAATGTGAGGTCTTTGATTCGCTTATTTTTTGCATCGAGCATTCCATCGGGACCTAGCTTCAAAGCGTAACCGAGTTTGGTTTCCACTTCGTTTATAACGACAAGCTTCGCGTCGACGTATTCTTTATTCGCCGCATCTTTAAATTGTGCGGGGGATGCCAGATACTTGATTCGTCTATCTTTTGCGTCGAGTTGACCATCAGCACTTTCCTCCAACATAGTTTTTAAATTTTTTACATCTGTTAACTGAGAATAAGTTACCGCATCTTCGGGATCTACGCCAGCAGCTAGATTAATTAAGCGATTCATTCGCATGTCCGATACAGTTTTTGAATCGACATAATCCTTAGTCGCCGCATCCTTGGATTGTGAGGGAGTTTCGAGATCTTTAATACATTTCTTTTCAGCGTTAAAATGTCCATCCGCATCTTTCTTCAATCCTACGTTGGCTTTAAATTTTTTTACTTCGTTTTCTAATTTGGTAAATTGGGAATAAATTACATCTTCAGGTTCTGTAGCAGCTCCGACATTAGTCAGTCGCTTATTCTGCATGTCGTAATCATGGTTTAGGTCTAATGATGAGCGCCTTATTTATAACCTTTCTGTGGACCATCACGTGGGAAGCACGTGCGATCATTGTGCTGTTTCTTTTAATGTTAATATGTCAACTAGTAGCCACATAGGAAATTGCGAACATTGTGCAGTTTCTTCAAATGTTAATAAGGCAAGTTGTGGCTTGGCAACCGATTCTAAGGAAAGACCAAAGAATGGGACTGGTAGGATTGATTATGTCAAATTTAAGGAATCGGTTGCATCAACCGATTGGGATGCACTAATTTTTGATGTCCACCCTAACATCGAACAGGCCTGGACTTGTTTTCAGGAGATGTTAACCGACCGTGTTAATCTTTGTAGAGAAATTGTGAGCCCCAGAAATGGTTTGTGTGACAGATTTCCACGGCATATTATTAAATTACGAAAAGAAAAACTTAAACTTTGGAAACGTTTAAAATCCGACCCAACTCAAGCTCTACTTGCTAAGTACAATCAGTCGCGAAAGTTGTACTCTAACACGGTTGAGACATGGACGTTCTCCAAAAGAGAATCTGATGCTATACGCGAAGGAAACCAAGCTGCCCTCCTTAGACTCTACCGTAAAAAGACAGCAACCTCGCGCACGCTGCCTCCGTTTAAAATTGGAAATGTTTTTAAAACAAATAAGCTCGAGAAGGCAGAGACTCTGAGTAAGATCTTTGCCCTTAATACTATAATAGATGATGGCGAGACATGTACTCCATCTGGATCTTCCTTGTCACAGTGTGATCGTTGCTCGGAAGTAAGTTTCCCTCAATCTGTTATTGTTAGAAGTATCAATAGCCTCAAGCCTAGTCGCTCTTGTGGTCCTGATGGCTTTTCTGCTTTCTTATTTAAGCAGATTGCACTGGAAATTAGTTACCCTCTCTCTAAGCTGTTTACCCTTTCCTTTGGTCAAAATCAGTTACCATCAGTTTGGCATACAGCAATTATTGTACCAGTTTTTAAGAAGGGATCTGCATCAGATCCGGCAAACTATAGACCTATAGCCTTGACCAGTGTTGCTTGTAAAGTAATGGAATCCGTTATTCGTAATGAGCTATTGTCCCATTTTAATAAGTATGCTATTCTTAATTATGATCAATTTGGTTTTTTGCCAAAAAGGTCTGCCACGCACCAATTACTCGCGGTACTCGACCATTGGACTTATGCGCTGGATATTGGAATTCCATCCTATACCATCTATTTCTATTTTAAAAAAGCATTTGAATCGGTGGTTCACCGCAAACTGATGCTTAAAATAAAGGCATGTGGTGTTGAGGGAAATTTGTGGAATTGGCTGTGTTCCTTCCTCCGTGATCGTACGCAGAGAGTCAGGGTTGAGGACACTCTCTCCTCTAGTGTCTGTGTGCCCTTTGGAGTGCCCCAGGGATCGGTTCTGGGTCCTCTATTGTTCACAGTCTATTTGAACGATTTAAAATTATTAAATGAGGACACCTTCGGTTACAAGTTTGCTGACGATTTGAAGGTCGGCACCGTAATTATTAATCCTTCTAGCATGCGGAACCTTGAGTTGGAAATAAAAAATGTTCTTGACTGGTGTCTAACTTGGCAATTACCATTAACAGTGAGCAAATGCCTTTCTTTTCATGTTGGGACAGGAAATGATCTTCACCATTATCAGATGGGGAACCATACATTGAACTCGGTGAACGAAGTACATGATTTGGGGGTATGGTTCACTGATAACTTAAAATCAACACTGCATTGCCGAAAAATTTGTTCGGCGGCCTTTCGCCGTCTTGCGCTCGTGAATCGATGCTTCACTTCGGGAAATGTTGCAACCAAGGTTTGGGCATTCAAGATTTTTGTTAGCCCAATCCTCGAGTATGCAACCCCGGTCTGGTCACCGTACATGCTTGGCGACATTGATTTGGTGGAGTCCGTCCAACGCCATTTTACAAAATATTTGCCAGGCATGCGACAGGTTAACCAACACGAACGCCTGGTGAAGACTGGACTCGAGCTTTTGGAACTTCTTAGGCTTAAATTTGATCTTGTTCTGACCTACAAAATTGTTCGGGGTTTGATTGCTGTCGATTTGCCCTTTTTCGATTTCTCTCCCAATTCCCATTTTACTCGTGGTCATGATTGGAAGTTGACAGTTCAAGGATCACGCCTTGACTGCCATAAAAACTTCTTTGCAGTTCGGATTGTCCCGGTCTGGAACGCGTTAAGTGCCGAAATGGTCAACATGTGCACAGTGACTGGGTTCTGTAAAATGCTGATGACCGAGCCATTGTCTCGATTTTTAAAACGGCATTAAATCCAAATTTGGTGGGCCATTGCGTTTTTAATTTTGGATCCGGTGTCAGTGGCTCACAACCCTTCCGGTACCCTTCCACCCATTGGTGGTAAATGTAAAAATTATTATTATATTATTATTATTATATAAATCCTATACCCGGAACCCCTTTCACATCTCTTTGCGTTCGTTTCAAAGACTGTCCAAATTTATTAACCGGCATTTTGACGATTTTTTTTTATATACAAACAAAAGGAATAAGAAACGTCTCATTCTACCTGGTACGGAAATCTTTCGAGTCTATTGCAATCAAATTCTCTAGAAGTTAAGACGGAATATGCCACAAATTAAAAAAATTACGTCTTATCTCCTTCCGTAGAATTCGAGGATTTAAAAAGAATAGGTTCTCTTATTTTGAACAAAGATTCCAGGTGTAAGGGATGGATTTCTCCGTCGACCCCCGAATCTCAAACCGCGATGAAAAATCTTAAACGATACATCAGCGAAAAATTAGAAATTGAAATCGAAGAGCAGAAACCCATTTCTCTGACGATGTTCAGTTACCCAAATTACTCACACCCAGCTACCATCTGCTACCCATTTTGTCAAAAGGCAGACGGTGAGTCGGATAAGCCACTATGTCTCAGAACGTGGGTGTACAACAACATCCACAAACCTAAAGGAAAACTTAACAAAAACATTATAGAAAAAGCGTGGTTTAACTTGGCTCCGTGCGGAAGTATGTCTTTGTCGGAAGTTAGTGGCAAAATTAACTCCGTTTACATCAGCAACGACGCTCCCAGAACCGTAAAACTTTGGTGTAACGTAGATTACACCAAAGTTAGAATTAGGGCGGTATCTAATCGCCTTTGAACCTCTAACTTTCGTTCTTAATTAATGAAAATATTCTTGGCAAATGCTTTCGCCGTGGTTCGTCTTGCGACGGTCCAAGAATTTCACCTCTAGCGTAGGAAGTCGTCGAATCGATTACATTCAACGAAAAGTTTTCGGATAAAGACTTTATGAGTTTGATTTCTGAATAAGAAAAAACAATGGATATTCAAAATTACGATTTTTTTGTGCCGATCAAGAAACCCAAAAATAATCCATTTCTTCCTTCAAACATCAGATGCCTGATTATAGGACTGGCAAACTGCGGGAAGACTAACTTACTCTTTAATTTTATCTGTCACGAGGGATGGTTGGATTACGACAGATTATACGTGTACAGCAAAACTCTGTGTCAAGCGAAATACCGAGCTTTACAGTGTATATTTTCCGAAATTGATGGAGCCGTAGGGTGGGAGATAGCGAGTTTTCATGACTCTCAAAACGATTTAATTCCTGCCGAGGAGTTGGACATCAAGTTTCGTAATCTCATGGTTTTTGACGATGTTCTTATAGACGAACAAAAAAAACAGAACGTTACTTTGCTCAAGGCCGTCATTCTAACGCCGACGTTTTTTATTGCAGTCAGTCTTACACCAGAATTCCCAAACAAGTGGTTAGAGATAACGCCAATTTATTAGTCATATTTCCCGTGGATGATTTAAACCTGATACATTTATACGAAAATCACGTCGGTCCGGACATGGAATTTCCGGAGTTTAAAACATTGTGTAGAACATGTTGGGACGATCCGTACGGGTTTTTATCGATCGACAAAACATTAAACGAGGGACGTTATAAACGAACGTTTTCGTTCAATGATAAAAACAAAAGAAAGAAAAAAGATAACATGGAAAAGAAACGTGAAATAGTAAATCTCAAAAAACGTTTACGGGAAAAATTTTTGAATCAACGTTTGGACGAACGAGATCAAGAAGAATCTTTACAAGAATTTGTTAAGCCCGTCATTAGAACTTTAAAACCTACCGTTGTTAATCCACCACCACCCGTAGTGAGTCCTGCGAAACCTATTGCCGGTTTTCCAACGAGAAAACGACTAAAACGTATACGAATTATTACTTCCATAAAAAAACTTATAAATCCGAGGATGAAGATGATGAAGAGTGGGAAAACACGGTGAATGAGACGGAGAAGTTTGAATTGCCAAAACCTTCCATCGAGCATTCAACTCCGATAGCGCGAGACCCCAATCTTTCCGAATACTCGACTCCAGCTCCAGCTATGCCAACTGAATATACATCTATCAGTACAGGTTTGAAAGTCACCACCACACTTTTGGCAATACAAAACAGACGCGTGTTGAAGCCTCCAGAACTTCTAAATTTTCCAACCCTCAGATCTTTGGATAGTCTGTTACCTGGCCAAGTCATAGGCCAAACAGCGAAACATTTCCTGATGAAATTTTTCCAAAATCCCAAAGAGACCAATCCTGTCTTCGGACTGCAATACGACATGAAAACTGGAGAAATGAGCATCGCTAATAAACCCTAAAAAATATTCGAGAACAACATAGTGATTGGAGGTAATCAGTATGCAGGAAGACGAGGACTTTGGAGTTTGTTGGTTTTTAAGGATTTGAAGGAACCGTCGTACGCTCCCGAAGTCAAGGCAAGTTACGCTTCTCTTTTAAAAAACACGCACGCTATCTATCAAAACAACGATCCAGGCACTCGAAAACCTAAGTCGAATCGTAGTGCCAAGTACGTGTCGATAATCGGTCCTTTCTGGGAGGACATGAAAACGAAGAAAAAGGGAACTGGTACGGTAAAAAAAAAACGGGAGCAGGGTGGATTACAGGTATTACGACGATCCTAACGATCTGGTCGAAAGACTGAGGCTTTTGTACGGGTAAACCCAAGCAGGTCACGACGGTCACAGGAACGAAATGATAGAAATTTTATCGGAATTGGAACAACGAAAGGTCATCACCGCTAGAGAAAAAAAAACGCTTATCAGAATTTAGGTTTATGATAAAAAAAATGTTGCGTGAAATGTAAACGTTCCACACCTAACCGGCCCGAACCTCCTACTATTATTATATTGAAAAATAACAGAAGCATGGAAGTCTACTTTTGCGAAGTATGCGGAACGAAAAGAGCTTCCTTCATCAAGTCTGGGAAGGGAATCGTAAATAAAATCGTAGACCATTTACCGGTAGAAGTACATTTACCCGGATATCAATATTGCGGACCAGGAACAAAACTAAATCAGAGATTAGCTAGAGGGGATCCTGGAATAAATAAACTGGATGAGGCGTGTAAAGAACATGACATTGCCTACTCAAAAAGTTCAAATTTAAACGAACGGCACGTCGCCGATGAAATCCTTATATCTAAAGCTCGAAAAGTACGTAAGGATCCTTCGACCTCTTGGAGAGAAAAATTAGCTACTGCGATCGTTAAAAAAATCATGGGGACGAAGCTCAAGTTCGGAATGGGATAAAAAAAAACGAAATGGATCAACTCGTAAATGAACTTCACAAACCGACGCGGAAACATTTTCCCAGGCGGAAAGTGATTGTGCGGAGTCTGAATGATCTATGGCAAGCGGACTGGGTGGAAATGATACCTTGCTCTAACGTTAATAAGGATTTAACTACCTACTGACTTGCATTAACGTCATGTCCAAGTTACGGAAGCTTTTAAGAAGATTCTCAAAGGAACAACACCCCCTAAAAATTTACATGTTGATTTAGGTAGTGAATTCTACAATAAAAACTTTAAAGCGCTCCTTAAGCGTCACAACATCAACCTGTACTCTACCCACTCTGAGAAGAAAGCGAGCGTTGTAGAACGTTTCAACAGAACGCTGAAAACTCGTATGTGGAAACAATTCACCAAGCAGGGGAACTACCAATGGATACACATTATTGATGAGTTAGTTTCACGGTACAATGACACGGTTCACTCCACAACTAAACTAAAACCGAAGGAAGTAACCAAACGTCACGAATCGTCACTGAAAATTAAACCGAAACAATCGTTGAAAAAACCCAAATTTGTCGTAGGAAATAAAGTCAGAATTTCTAAAGTTAAGAAAATTTTTGATAAAGGGTATTTACAAAATTTTACTAACGAAGTTTTCACGATCCGTAAAGTACAAAAAAACGAATCCGTTACTTATCTATTAAAAGACGAACCGGTTGAACGAACCGGTTCTCGGAGGTTTCTACGAACAAGAAATTCAAAAAACTCTCGTTCCCAATTTATTTTTAGTGGAGAAAGTATTAAGACGAAAGAAAGATACAGATGGAAAAATTATCTATTTCGTTAAGTGGAAGGGATATGATTCAAAATTTAATAGTTGGACGGATAATATTAGCAGTTTATCCTCTTAAGCACTCAAACTTCTAATATTGTCGGTCTAAAATGAAATGTCACTCGTAAACGGTTCAAAAAATTTTTTTCCATGCTTCCAACTTTTTGTTCCTCAATATAAAAAAAAAGGATAAAACATTTTTATTCCTCAATATTTCTTTAAAAAAAATATAAAAATTTGAAGTTGTACCGTACATTTTTGTTCCTCATTATTAAAAAAAGGATTTCTCATTTCAGAAATGGAAATTAAAACCGTTTTCACCTATATTTATTGCCGAGAAACTTTCCGTACACAGCATCTGCTGCGAAACCATCTACGTTTGAATCACCCCTCTGACTGGGAAGAATGCGCTTGTTTCGTAGACGATTTACCCGATTATCTCAACAATCACTGCCTTTCACGAACGCATGGACTTTGTCACCGTAGATACGAAATGCCAATGTCGGAAGAATTCGGTGATCCACTTCGCTTCTTCCTGTCTGCACGCATGGCTTTGCAAAATCTGCTAGTAATTCGTCTGGAGCAGATGGTTAATTGTAAGGTGCAGCTTTGTTTGGGAATCGAATTTTTTAGAAACGAGACATTATCGGAGACTGGTTTTTGGTCCAGATATTCGGAATTATACAACCCGAACGACATTCCCGCTGTATTGGACGAAGCATTCCGTAAATTTCAAGAATCCATCGACGTTTATGCCAGGGAAGGAAGTGGTTGGGCTATAAAACGAATCACCAACTTGATCATCAGAGTGGCGGAGTATCGACGATGCGAGCTTCGTCGTATATTCCACTCCCTAGAAAACCCGAGGCCAAGGCAAAATCGGTGGTAAACGTTTAAAATCGAAACGATTCAAAATGTTTTCTATACTGTACGCTATCGTCGGGTTTGGGGTTAGACAGCACTAACCCCGAAGGTTACGAAGGGCTTGAAGACATGCTCGACACTAGCTCTCTCTCTTACCCGACCAAGTTCGAGGAAATTGAAAAGTTTGAAAAGCTGAACGATCTTTCGATCAACATCGTCGGTTTTAACGATGACGAGGAATTGTACCCGCTCAGAGTTTCCAAGAACCACGATGGATTACCCATCGACCTTCTCTCGTTGAGTGACGCAGACAACATCCATTACTGCGGCATTACGGACATTGCTACGTTTTTATGTTATCGAGGCTTGGGGACTCACGCCAAATACTATTGCCGAAACTGTTGTATTGGAGTGGATGCTTTTAGTTCACCGAAACTAATGCGTTAAAATCAATCCTGTGCAAGCTCTCCGATTTAAAGCTGGAGGAGACAACTTTCTCGAGTTTCAACATTTTAACCGCCAAAACCCCTTTCCTCGGATTATCTATGCCGACTTCGAGAGTCTACTCCTGCCCATCCACACTGCTCAACCAGGACCATCGACGAGCTCAACCACCCGAATTCATCGACATGCACCTTGCAGCTTCGGTTATGTCGTGATCGGTCAGAACGGGGAGATCGTTCATCGAGATTACCAATTGGGATATATGGTGGAAGTTTTTTTTATAAACGCATGAAGAAAGAAGCGCGACATTATAACGAGTTGTTGAAAAGGATAATACCCCCAAATATTTCCCCAGCCGAACAGGTCAGTTACGAAGAAGCCAAAATCTGTCACTATTGTGGTAAACCTTTCCCCTTTTGGGTTTCGAAAGGCGACCCCAACACTAAAGTTAGGGATCACTGTCATATTAGCAGAAATTATAAAGGACCGGCTCACTCGAAATGTAATCTGAACGCTCGAGGAAAAAAGAACCATCCCAGTCGTATTCCACGGTCTAGAAGGGTACGACATGCATCTTCTCGTACCCGCAGTGCACATGTTTAAGGGTCAGGTAGACGTTATCGGTCGGAATGCCGAGCGTTTTTAGAGTATGACGATCAAGAGGTTAAACAGCGGGATAAGCCTTTGATTCATAGACAGCGTGAATTTCCTTAAAGCTTCGCTGGGTACTTTGGTCAAACACCGCAGGAGCTTCCCGATTTTCGAGGCGGCTTTGGACTCTGGTTTAAAATCCTCTTGGTTCGTCAAAGAAACCGCGCGAGAGAGCGTTGTAGATCTGCTGACCTGGAAGGGCGTTTACCCCTACGGGTACGTTACCGACATGTCTGGCTTCGAAAAAGAAGAACTGCCCTCTCGAAAATGCTTTTTCTCTCAACTGAAGGACGAAGAGTTGGCGGGTGAGGAGTACGTGAGTGCGCTCAACCTGTGGCTCAAGATGAAAGTAAAGAAATTCGGCGCCTATCACGAAATCTACCAGATGACCGACGTTTTCCTACTCGCGGACATCTTCGAAAATTTCAGGAAAATATGTCTCGCCAACAACAAGTTGGATCCCTGTTACTATATCTCTACGCCGGAATTTAGTTGGGCGTTGCTGTTGAGAATGCAGCAATCCAAGTTGGAGTTGTTTTTACACTCGGGAAAACACAACATGATAACATCCGGCATCAGCGGTGGCGTGTCGTTTATTTGCAAAGATATTCGAAGGCTAACAACAAACATCTGGCTAATTTCAATCCAGGAAAACCCTCCATTTACATAATTTACTTGGATATGAATAACTTGTACGGTTTCGCTATGAGAGCTCGTCTCCCCTACGACGGATTTCGCTACTTGACCAAGGAAGAAATTCGGATTTTAGACGTTTACACCGTGCCGGACGATGCGGATGTTGGATATATACTCCAAGTCGACCTAGAATACCCCGCGGAGCTTCACGACTCGCATAACGACTATCCCCTAGCTCCTGAGAAGCTCGAGATTGGGGAAGACCTCGTTTCACCCTTTTCCAGAAAACTAGCTGAAGACATCAATCATGACATCAAACCTTCTGCCAAGCTCATGCCGAATCTCCTGCACAAAAAGAACTACGTCGTTCACTACCAAAATTTGAAGTTCTACCTGCATCACGGATTGATTCTTCGTCGCATCCGAGCTTCAACCAGAAATCCTGGATGGAAGGGTACATCAATTTCAATACGGAGAAAAGGCAGCAATGGACCGCACCCTTTGAAAAGGATTACTTTAAAATGTTAAGCAACTTGGTATTTGGCAAAACGATGGAAAATAAGCAGAAGCGAGTCAACGTGAAACTGTGCACCGATTCCAAGAAGGCTGTCAAGTACACCTCCCAACCTCACGCGGATTCGTTCGAAATCCTTAACGAGCATTTAGTGCAGATCAACCGCAGAGTCAGGAGCGTCTGTTGCGATCTACCGACGTACTTGGAATTCAGTATTCTGGAACTGTCAAAACTGGCCATGTTCCGCTTCCACTACGAATATGTTAAACCCACATACGAGGACCGTGCCCAACTCCAGTTTACCGACACCGACAGCCTATGCTACGAAGTGGAAATGGACAATGTGTATAAGGATATGAAGCGAGATCGTGAACGTTTCGATACCAGCAATTATCCGAGAGATCATCCCTTGTACTCCGAAGTGAACAAACAAGTCCTGGGGAAGATGAAGGACGAGATGGGCGGCGTTCCCATCTTAAAATTCGTGGGTTTACGATCCAAAATGTACGCCATTAGAGCGCAGAAAACGAAGACTTCCATGAAGGCTAAGGGCATCCAGACACCGTTCGTGAAGAAACACTTGGACTTTGACGATTACGAATCCGCCCTAAGAATGCCGGTTCTTGCACCGAAAGGAACCTGGACTAAAATCGCCAGCTCGAAACACGAACTAAGCACGGTGAAAGTCACGAAATTACTCCTCTCGGCTTATGACAATAAGCGTTTTATCCCAGACAATGGGGAAGATACGCTTGCTATCGGTCATCGAGATTCTGGCATGTGACAAGAGTACGAAGAGGAGTTCGACTCCGACGTAGACGTTATGACTGATGAGGAGGAGGAGAGAGCGAGTTTTGCGTTCATCTCGAAGGAGAAGGAGGAGTTGAACAATGCTAAACAAGAGGAGGAATGGATTAGATCAGTACGACGATCCGCTGTACTAGAGAACCGAAGGATGAAGCTGAACGATCTCGTGACGTGGAAGGAAAAAGAAAAAGCTAGGCGAAGAATGTTGGATAGGGAAAGATGGGCTACTATGTGTCCGGCGCAGAAAAAGGCTAGATTAGAGAAAAAAGCCGCTAGTAAGGGTAGGGCTCAAGAACGAGAGACTGAAGAGGAAAAGAAAGACAGATTGAAGAAAAAAGCTGACAGTAAGAGGAAGGCTCAAGAACGAGAGACTGAGAAGGAAAAGCAAGCCAGATTGACCACTCGCAAGAGGAAGGTTCAAGAACGAGAGACTGAGGAGGAAAAGAAAGCCAGATTGGAGAAGGATGCTACTCGCAAGAGGAAAATCCGCACGCTTATGAAATGATAGACCGGCAATGCCATCGGGGATCCCTGGCACCCAAGGAGGTCATTCCCTTTCCTTCCCGCCCCCTTTTCCCTTCCCCCATCCCACCTCTCCTATAACTGCAACCTTGACGCTGTTGGAGAGGATTACCCCCTGGTTGAATATGCAAATATTAAAAAAAAACCGAGTCAAATAATTGGGAAAAAAAAGCTATAAAAATAGACTCGGATTTTTTTTTGGCAGTTCAATTGGGGAAACCAATAGCAGTATCAATCAAAAAAAGGTATCAAAAGACACGCTCCACCAAATTAACAAAAAAACTGGCACTGACGTCATTACCCCCACTTTGATCACGTGACCGGAAGTGACGTCATTAGGCTCGCTGTGACGTCGTAAGTGAGGTATCATGGAGGCATCAAAAGGATACAAAAAGGCATCAAAAAGCACTTTCCTACCATCCTCCAGATCGACGAAAACTAAAACGGGGGCGGGGGGGTTAATGACGTCACTTCCCACCCTCCTCCAGATTGACAAAAAAAAGTACCAAAAGACACTTTTCCACTATCTTCCAGATTGATGAAAACAAAAAAAGCTAACAAAAGACACTTTCCCACCCTCCTCCAGATCGATGAAAACGAAAGAAAGGTAGCAAAGGGGACTTTTCCACCGGAAGTGACGTCATTAACCCCACGTTATAAGTGAGAGTCATGGAGGTATCAAAAGGATGCAAAAAAGTAGCAAAAGGCACTTTCCCACCATCCTCCAGATTGATGAAAACTAAAAAAGTGGGGGTCACTTTCTAACCTTTTCCAAATTGATGGAAAAAAAAGTAGCAAAAGACACTTTTCCACCATCCTTCAGATTAAGAACGAAAAAATAGGTAGCAAAAGACACTTTTCCACCATCCTCCAGATCGATGAAAACCGGAAGTACCATCATTACCCCCACTTTTCATCACCTGACCGGAAGTGACGTCATTACCCCCACTTTAATCACGTGAACGGAAGTGGAGTAATGACGTCACTTTCGTCCGGGGTGGTGGGACAGCTCAATCGCGTTCTTACCCTACTTAAATATGAGATGGAAACACCAAACTATTTTTCTGGTACATTTTTTTTTTGGGGGGGGAGGGCTTTCGTTAGATTTAAAGGGAGGCAGTCACCTTTTTTCATATGATTAGCATTTCTTATTAGTACTGCAATCGCACGGATTTATTTAATGTTCAGTTTGCCATTATTGCATAAAAACAATGTTTAAAACAAAGTAAAACAATCAATTTGGTCGTTTAGAGGTCCGTAACCCCTGAACCACGTGACCAATCAGAAGAAGCCATATGAAAAGGGCACATCTCCAGAGCAATACCTGTAAAATGAGCTAAGAACCAGCTTTATTCACCGCATGAAAGAATTTATTTTCGTGATACAGAAAAGCGTTACCAGTAGTAGTTAGTAGTAGTCAGTAGTTAGTAATCTACCCCAAAACAAAACTTGTTTAGGATTCCCGCCAAGCTTTTCGGCCGTGTGAAAACGTGATATCGAAAGTCAAGCTCTCTTTAGAAAGTTCCATATGAAAAGGGCACATCTAAAGAGCAATTCCCTGTAAAATAGATAAGAGCCAGCTTTACTCACCGCATGGAAGAATTTATTTTCGTAATACAAAACAAGCGTTAGTAAGTAGTAAGTAAGTAGTAAGTAATTAGGCAAATATCAACGTTATTCACGTCGTTTTTCAACAATAAAACAGTAAGCAGTATCCTTAACAGTGACTTTTATGTTTGTCAGGCGACCAAAATCTCCCGATTAAACAAGTTTCAGCATTTTTTTTTTGGAACGTTATTTATCCTGAGATGGCTGAAAACAGCCAAACAACCTTTCCCGTAAAGACAACGTGTGTAGTGGTCGCCATGCTCATATATATTTTATCTGGATGTTATCTCTTTATCTTGGCGGGCGACACACTAGCGTTTGTCTTGATTAGGCAAATATCAACATTATTCACATCGTTTTTTCAACAAGAAAACGTTAAGCTGTGTCGCTAAGGGACTGGCCATTATTTATCGCCGTGGGGCGGAAGAAATTGGGGGGGGGTCATCAACTTTTTGGACCCTGTCGAGGGGGGATCATAAATTTTTCAGGTCCAGTCAATAGAGGGGGTCAAACACGCTGATCAACTGGAAGGAAAACGTCATTTTTGGACCTCAAAAATGGCACTTTCAGCAGTCAAAATTTCTAAAAACGCCTCAGCTTCTGGGGGGGGGGGGGCCAAAGCCGCCGGGACTCCCATGATATAAGTGTTTACGAGGCCTTGAAGCTATAAGTACAAATACAGTAAGTACAGTTTTTACAACAAAGAACTTTATAGAAAAGCATCGTCACCTGGTTTCTTGGCTTTGTCTTTCAGGTCCTGGCTATGGGCATACCAGCAAACAGTGTGTTCATCATACTTATTGTATGAATCTTGACAAGAGATGAATGTAAATAACATTTTTAACCCAACATATGTCGCTTCGTTCAAAACGAAACACATTTCCTTACAACTAATGGAAACTGTTGGTGTGGAGAGCTACTTACTTAATTGGGCTACAGCATTAATCTTGTCTACAGAAATCATTTGGAGACAGTCACAATAGGTATGCAAAAAGTGCATATTTTTTTGGGGGAGGTCACATAATTTTTGAACCTTGGTAAAAATTTTTTTCAGGATCTCGGAGGGGGGTGACATCGAATTTTTGGTGCCTATTTTCTTTCCGCCCGCCCCCCCCCCCCCCCCCCCCGGCCAAAAATAATGACCAGTCCCTAACAGTGACTTTTATATTGTCAGGCGACCAAAGTCTCCCGATTAAACAAGTTTCAGCCTTTTCTGTCGCATTGTTATTTATCCTCACATGCCTGAAAACATCCAAACTACCTTAGCAGTAAAGACACAACGTGTCTAGTGGTCGCCATGCTCATATATATTTCATCTGGATAGGTGTTATCGTTTTCATCTTGGCGGGCGACACACTAGCGTTTTTCTTGATTAAGTAATTAGGCAAATATCGACGTTTGTCACGTCATTTTTTCAACAAGAAAACGGTAAGATGTGTCATTAATAATGACTTTTATGTTGTCAGGTGACCATAGTCTCCCGATCAAACAAGTTTCAGCCTTTTCTGTTGCATTGTTATTTATGCTCAGATGGCTGAAAACAGCCAAACTGTCTTAGCTGTAAAGACACACGCGTCTAGTGGTCGCCATACTAATCTATATATTTCATGTGGATGTTATCGTTTATCTTGGCGGGCAACACACTAGTGTGTGTGTTGATACCTTCAAAAACTTGTAACCATTCGCTTTATGGGGAGTCTGGAGGGGGAGGGTCGGAGGGGGGACCAGGAGCTGAGGCATTTTTGGAAATTTTGACTGCAGAAAGTGCCATTTTTTGAGGTCTAAAAATTACCTTTTTTTCCAGTTGGTTAGCATGTTTTTTACTTCCCCCTCTCGACGGGAAATGAAAAATGTATGACCCCCCATCGAGAGGATTCAAAAACTTCATGATTCTCCCCAATTTCCTTCGACCCCACCTCCCCCGGCCATAAATAATGACCGGTCCCTTACTACGATACATGTAAGCATCAGAAATTTGTAAAAATATTGGGAATTACTAAAATGGAATATAGAACAAATGAAGATAATTTGGGATATTGTCGTATTAACAAAAGTAAATATTAAAGAAGAGCAGAAGTGGAAAATTATAAATGGAGTGGATGTACATGCTTTCATAATACGAGAGAAAAACACTAAGAGGAGGAGGCACACTAGTATACATTAATGAAAAACTCGATATTGATGAAGCAAATATAAATAAAATAGATATTAGAAACAATGATGGATTAGAGATAAATGTTTAAAAAAACCAACACTCTTGTAGACTGATAGGAATACACCGAAAAGCAGACACAAATAAAACAAAATTTATGCAAGAATTAAAAAAATTACCGAAGTTGAATAATGCTAGAAAGTTAAAAGAAAACATTTTAGTAATTGGAGATATAAATATTGATGTTCTAAAAAGATAAAATAATATAATAGATAATTGAGATCATGATAATAATGACAAATATGAAAATATAATTGCAAGTATAGACTTTGAGAAAATAATACAATGACCAACAAGAAAGGAATAACGAGAGGAAATAACGAGTTTGCCATATGTCGAACTCGGCTTCCAGACACTGACATTTCAATATTTCTATGGGAAGCAAATAAATACGTCGCTTTTGTAGAACAAAGTTGAAACCGCACAGGCACCACAAAGACATAACACGTGCACGAAGAATGAAAACCGATTAAAGCTATTGTTAGATTCTTATTGTTCGGCCTTTTCTTCTTATTTAGTCGTTGCCGTCCAGAATTATTATGTACAGAGTGGTCCACAAAAAACTGACGACCCAACATTTTCTAAGTCCAACTTTTCTAGTTAGCACACTTCAGAACTAGGAGAGGGCAGTAATCAAAGCTAATAAAACGGGAAGATTTCTTTCCTCTCCTCGGTCTGAGGGGTGCTACCTAGAAAAGTTGGACTTGAGAATGTTGGGTCGTCAGTTTTTTGTGGACCACTCTGTATATATTAAACAATAAACAATTTGGATATACAAAACAGTAGGGAACAACAGCTTTACTTGTAGAAATAAATGAAATAATCACTAAAACTCTAAATGAAAAAAAAAATACGTAGGTGCAGTAAAACGCGTTTGATACACTTGATAAAAAAAATGAAGAATGAAATGTGAACACTTAGGAATAAGAAGGAAAATATTAGAAATATTAACAAGCTATTTAAACAATAGGAAAACAGCAGTTAAAATTGAAAATAAATATTGTGATCACAAAAGTAGTAATTTTGGAGGGCCTCAAGGGTCAGTCTTAGGACCGCTATTATTTCTAATATATGTAAATAATATTCAGGATAGTATAAATAGGACAGTATTATATATGTTTGTTGATGATACATTAACTGTATCAATAAATTATTATTACGAAGAAATGATAAAAACCTACAAAGAGATTTTCATATGGTAAGTGGATGGGTCATCGAAAATGAACTTTACATAAGTGAAGAGAAAACAATACAATTAAATATAACAGTTCCAAAGATGAAAAAGAAACAAGTAATAACTATCATATCAAAAACCAAAACTGGTAAAAGGGGCCGCCAAGTTCCGAATGGTTCGGCCTGTCAAAGGAGTGATATCAACACACCAAAACATTCGCCATGTTAATCGCACCGCTTAATAATTCGAAGGTTACATGAAAACTAGAACATTGCTACTTTCGGTAGCAATGTTCAAGTTTTCATTTAACGTCCAAAGTGTTATTCGGTGCGATTAAGTTGGCGAATGTGTTGGTGTGTTGATATCACTCCTTTGAAGGGCCGAACCATTCGGAACATGGCGGCCCCTTTTACCAGTTTTGGTTTTTGATATGATATCACTCCATTTTTTTTTTAATTGTGTATTGGCTCAACTCCACTACCGTGCAGATGAGTAATAAAAGGCCACGTCAACAAGAAATTGGTTTTCAACAATTTGCTACTACCTTTTGTCTACCATTCTCAACTTAGTCACCTCTTTATTGGCTTTTGGTTTGGTTTTAATTTTGTTGTAATTTTTTGTATTTAGTTAGTTTTGGTGTGTTGATATCACTCCTTTGAAGGGCCGAACCACTCTCAACTTAGTGGCCTCTTTACCAGTTTTTGACTTTGTTTATTTTGCTTTGTTTTTACACTTGGGTTTATTTTTCGTGAATTGAACGTGAATACAATTTCTTTGCGACGTTGTTTAGATTTATTGTGATACATTAGTGTTTGCCTAGGCACGCACGTCAGTATACACGTTCTCATTGTCGAAACTTTGACCGGCCATTGAGAGACGATGCTGACAATACTAACAAAGGTTATAACAATATTTTCGTACTTACGCACCCTCCCACGCCATCCCTGTTACGCCCCCAGGCTCCAAACCATAAAAGGTACGCAGTTCGTATTGTAGTGCACCCATTCGTCCAATTTCATAGCTGGAAGCTCTCCCGTTATCTCGGAATCGATGAATAATCACCCTGTGGAATTTAACATGGGGATGAGCGGACTAGTTAGCTAGCTAGCTAGGTAGTAAAAAAATTTCAACGTTATTGAGGGGCAGATTTGCATTGAAAGCAGCATACCTGGCATTCAAACACGAATTAATTTTTGTCAGGTGGGTCATTGCTGTCGATTTCAACACAATTTAAACTTTTGTACCGCATTATTATTTTTCCTCAAGTACCTGAAATTTGCCCAACTATGCTTCAAGATATAACACACTGACGCAATGGCGTCGCGCTACAATGGTTTACAACCTTGACAATTGAATTGATGTGATGTTTGTTGTGATGTTTGATGCCTAACTTGGCGCGACACACGAGCGTGTGTCTAGATTATATCACACATTGAAAACTGTAAACTGATGAAATGGAGGTAAAAAAATTGTGGAATAACAAGTTTAAAAAATTTAATGTAAAGATTCCGTAAAATATCTGGGGTGGGGGTGGGGGATGGAAATTGACAAATTGATTGACAAATTGACAAATTGATAAAAAAATTAATTACAAAGTTATATAATAATATGAGGTTTAACCATACATAGATGGCATGGAGCAATAAGGGCAAGGCTGCTTATTCCTGTCCAGTCTTTAACAGGAGTTAGCAAACGCTCATGTAAACTAGCGGATCCAGCACAAATTCTGGTCGTTTCAAAAAGCGCTTGAGACATGACTTCCTTAAAAGTGCTGTAAAGCTTTTCACAGAGGATGCACTCACGGTCTGCTCGGGCAAGGAGTTCCATGGGTGGACCACCCTCACCCAAAAAAAGTGTCTTCTACATTCCAAGTTTGCAGACACCACTGCCAACTTTAAGGAGTGACCCCTAGTCTTCGTAATAGGGCTGGAGTAAAAAAAAGCATGTCGACAGCCAAGAAACCTCTAACAATCTTGAAAGTCATACACAAGTCTGCCCTCAGTCTGCGCAGCTCAAGTAACTCTAAACCAACCCGAAGGAGACGTTCACCGTAGGACAGGTCCCTCAGGCCAGTTAGCCGCTTTGTGAAGCCACGCTGCACCGACTCAATAAGATCGATATCCCTTAATAGGTAAGGTGACCAAACCTGACTTGCATATTCAAGAAGCAGTCTCACGAAAACTTTAAAGGACCATGTCTTTACAAGCATGTTCCGGACAAAAAGCAATGTTCTACGATACCAAGACGTTTAAAAGCTTTTGCAACAATAAGGTTGCAGTGTCTTGATGACTTTTAAGTCTGGTGTCAGGTGGACACCTAGGTCATTTATCTCGAGAACCCAAGGAAGTGGGAGATCATGCAAAAAGTAAGGACTAACGGTTTCCCGCTGGCCAATGTGAAAAACTTGGCAGTTTTCAGTTTAAAGAGGGAGCTGCCATGTCCCACTCCAATGGGAAACAGCCTCAATCCTCCGGACAAGGGCGGTAGAGTCACAAACCCGGTCAACCACCTATCCCCCAGCTTAAAATCGTCGGCAAATTTGAACTGATATTTCGAAAGATGTTCACATTGAAGATCATTTAGAAAGATCACAAAAAGCAATGGCCCCCAGTACTGATTCCTGGGGGACACCGCTACTAATGGTGGCAGGTCCCGAAAACGATTTACCAATCCTAACTGTTTGCGATCTACCGACGAGAAAAGCCTTTATCCACCCCAACATGCAACCAGAAATGCCAAGCTATTCAAGCGTAAGAAGAAGCTTGGAGTGGACGACGGATTCAAAGGCCTTCTTAAAATCTAAATAAATTACGTCTGATGGGACGTCCACATCAAGGGCCTCAGTCCAGAGATCGAGACAGCGAAGCAGCTGGCACGTCGTAGAGCGGCCACGCAAGAATCCGAACTGGTCATTAGAAAGGTGGCCATTTTTCAGCAGGAAAGGTAACATATGGTTTTTAACTATCGATTCCATGACTTTACATGGGATGGATGTTATAGAGATTGGCCGATAATTCTTGACGTCAGCGGGATCCCCCTTCTTAAAAATTGGGACGACTTTTGCAGTAGACCACACAGTAGGGATGGAGGCATTGTCAAAAGAAAGCTGAAAAATATGTGAAAGAGGGACACAGATCTCGTTTGCGACCTGCCCATAGAAGAAAGCAGAATATCCGTCAGGGCCCACAGAGTGGCTAGGTTTTAAATGCATCAGGGCAGACCGCACA
The DNA here is from genome assembly GCA_023313725.1 of Lithobius niger. Classification (NCBI taxonomy): domain Eukaryota; kingdom Metazoa; phylum Arthropoda; class Chilopoda; order Lithobiomorpha; family Lithobiidae; genus Lithobius; species Lithobius niger. The sequence continues at coordinate 50,301 of JAHWFP010102266.1, read as the reverse complement.
AGACAAGGAGAAAAAGTGACATGGTTACAGAAGCTCATAGGTAAACTCAAAACCGGGGGACCACATTGGAGTAAGTTATTATCAACAATTCAGTTTGAAGCAAAAAAGAATTTAAAAGATTCGCCTTATCAGGTTCGTCCGAAATATAATTGCTATTCAACTTTAAAGGAGACAGTCCACGCTTTTTTCCGGTCTGAAAGTGGTAAAATCGAAACAGAGCAGAAAGGTTTCCTTCTTTAATAATTTTGATCTCCTGGGAGGAACGCCAGTCAGAAACAAGGCGATCATATTCCTCACCCAAGCAGTTATAACCAATACGGTCCTCCATTGTCTGTGACACACGAAGACGCCGCCACTTGACGAGTTTTCGCCTGGCAACCCTCCTAATATTAGCTGGCAAGCGAGCACCCAATCCACGCTTCGTGGTTGGCTTACCACGGGAGCTTCTGACCTGTTTATCAACGATTTCAAAACCTGGACCAGATCGAGTCCAACCCATTTCAAGAGCAGAACACGTCCACATGCCAGTTCACTAGGCTCAATTTATTCCGAAGAGCATTGAAATCGATCTTACCCATGTGGGCAGGAGGTGGTAAATTACCAAATTCTGCGCACTTGACAGAAAAAGTAACCATACAATGGTAACTAGTCCCAAGATGTTCACTCACATCAACATCAAAGATTAGAAGCTCATCCTGGGCGAAAATAACGTCAAGTATATTTTCACCACGGGTGGGTTGTAGAACAAATTGTTTAAGTCCCAATAGGCGGATGATATCTAAGAAATTTCGGTGATTCAAGTTTGATGCGGTAAGGTGGTCCCATTCCACAGTTGAAAGGTTAAAATCACCAACAATCACATTTTAGTACCTGGTATCAATGTTGGACACGATAAACTGATTCAGGTTTTCAACCGAAATGTTACAGTAACTGTTTGGCAAATACCCAAGGATAAATTTAAGGTTTAGACCCGGCATAATAACTGAAAGCGCTTCAGCCTTAGAGGATCTCATCTCACAATGACTGGCCAAATTTACCCGATACAGGACCGCCAAGCCCCCACCATGCGAAGTGCGATCAAAGCGGGTTATTTCGTAGCCGAAGCGACCCACAACCATTGCGTCGTAATCGACGGCATAAGCCAAGACTCAACAATAAATAACAAATCAAATGAATTAGTCGCCAGAAGGGCAGATAAGTGTGCACCATTTTTAACAACACTCCGAGCATTTATAAGGACACAAGAAAGTCCACAAGTTTGACAAACACGAGCGGGGTTGACATCTGTGACAGGAAGACAGTCTGTGGGCGTATCCTTCCCAGTTAACACCATTAGTTTTCCAGGCGGCAGTGAAGTGAGACAATTTCGTTGTGAAGACAAGCTTTTGCCCTTAGCAGTAAGGTGGAGGCTATCCTGGGCACTAAGAGTGTTATTGAACGGAGATGGGAATCAATGCAAACAAAATTATAGTTCTTGTCAACACAGAGTTGCCGCATGATCATATTTGTTGTGGTCACCAATTCATCTTCCATATGCCTAGATTTGTGCAATCTTGGAAAAGGTCAAATGAAAGAAATAGAGCACTGTGGGCGAACAATTTTTATATCCCTGGCAATTTGTGCCAAGGTATTTACGATGGTAGTCGGGCTTTCCGAGTTTATGTCATTAGACCCGGCAGTGTTTTCATCAGTGGACGCAGTAAATTCTTTTACGTGCGAAAGTAACTGTCTAGCTTCAAGGCCTGGCCAGCACAAGGTGACAGATTTTAGGTTTGAGCTACCACGAAGAGACCTAACATGGGAGTCACCGACGATGACGGACTGGTTAGTCCACCCAGAAGCCTACTCAGTGGCAGAACAGTCTCTCAATTTATTCATTTCAATGTGTTGATTTCGATGCTCGTTTGTCTTATCACACATGGACGATACATATTTGGACGGATTATACAGGGTGTCCACGGTGGCAAAAAATAAAAATAAAAAGATTTTGTATGACGCTTGGATGAAAAGTATTTAAGTATTTAAGATACGGAATTGAAGTGTATGGATTTACAACGATTACAAAGAATACAAAATAGAACAGTCAAAGTATTTTTTAGAAAAGATGGAATTAAAACTAATAATCTGTTCATAACTAATAAGATACTAAAAATTGTAGATATCTGCAACTATGTCGTTGTAACAAAAAACTATTTATTATGATAAAGATAAAGGAGAAAGATTCCGAAAAAAAACCAATGAGATAATTGAGGGAGGAGGCAAGCCAGTTACGCTATCAGAAATGACACACGGTCGTCTTCCCTGCCAGTCCCACCAGAAGTGGCAAACTGGGTTGTCGGAGTTATGGACTACCTGCAACGGGAACGTGCAGGAAGGTCTGTTATAAAGACCACCATGGTGGGGATATGGGGTTGAGCCTCAGTTTCGAGCAATTCCTATGGGAACATTGCCTCAGGGCTGGTTCAGCCCCAAAGGTGATTTATTCGTTGACAAACAATCATGAGGTCTAAAATTACTGTGGATCCATACCGTTGCTTAAGAATAAGTAGTGAGTCCAATAATTAAAGTGATCCAGAAACAGTTAATTTGGGGACTGTATTCCTTCCTCAGACTTATTATTCATGGCTCAATGTGGACGAAACAGTTGAGCAAAACGCGGTAAAACAGTTATAATACCAAACATGGTTTACTTCCATTAAATGGCATTTGGCAGTTATAACTTCTAGGACATGGGCAGATCAGCTTTAGGGTCTAACACAACACAATATGGTCTGAAAACAACAGAAAAGGGATAGTTACGACTTACAGAATGTCCATGTTTGGCTTGTTAACCCCCTGGAAATCCGAATTCCAAAGACAATTCGGAAACAAAGCAATTCTGGAATTTAGATAGGAATTCTCTACAGGAAGGGTCGGTTACATGGTAGTGACATCATATATCCAATATCCAAATAAAGTCAGATAATAGTTACTTCTCCCATTCACAGGGTACAGGGAAACAGAGCTTACTCAAACATGAGCATTTTCCTTCAGACCAAAAACAAAGTCCAGAAAAACAAAAGGGCAGAGAACAAGACAGAGAACAATGGGACACCATAACAATGGTTACCGGGGAATACACAGTTGAACCAACAAGGAAACAATAAGGACAAAACTTATCAGAACTAAGCCTACATGTTACGGAGTGATAGTTTCAATGACAGTAGCTCCAGGTGTAGAGGAAAAGGCACTCTCTGAAAATAATAACGCATATGATTTAAGAAATATGGCTTACTACATTCCAAACGTCTTCAATAAATTAGATGACTCATTACTAAATCTACAAAGCAAAGTACAATTGAAAACGAGACAGAAACAAGAAGAAAATAAACTATATTTGGAATAATGATGAAAAGGCGAAGACGAAATTATGTAATAAAACAGTAATTAAAAATCAACTAATATTTTAATCTATTAAGGACCATAAGTGTGATTTTGTGTAAATATTTTTGTGTGTATAACAAGTGAATTTTTGCGTAAATAATTTGTGTTAATTTATGTTAATTTATATTGTAGCTTACACAAGTTTTTTTTATTTAAACTTCGGGCCTTACATATAATAATATTATTATCATTATTATTATTCACTACCAGGCGGCCGGAGCCAAGTGTTTTAGTCAAAGGTAAGCCATGACCCCCAAATAAAAGTAAGTGGCCCGGGACTAACTACAACGGCGGGCTCCCCTCCCCCGACTGAAATCTTAAAAAGGTTATGATATAATATTCGTCAGCCACTATTTTGCTGAATGGGTTGGTTCATTCATTAATCCGGGCTGCTTACGTTAAATACTTGTCTGCCTGACAAACTGACAGACTTGCACTACAGTGCTCCTGCTCCATGCTCGTTGCCGTTGGATTGAAGTTGTTTGTTGGGAGTATAAAAAAATTCACAATACGCACAAATCGACTACATTACTCATAGTCATCAAAACTCACAATTGCGAAAAAAAATTTGGGGGGGCCGTGCGGGCCCCTTGAGTGACCGGGCCTGGGTATACAGTGGGTCCACCTGACCCCACCACCCCATTGTGGGGGCCCTGGGTGAGCCCGAAAAACGTCAAACTAACGCACACAACTTTAGAAATGATGAAAATGAGTAACGCATCATGAAAGATAAAGACTCGGTGAGTGCACAGAGAAAAACAGAACGAAAATCGGATGTAAAGTTAATGAGGATTGCCTCTCCAAATTTTTAAATCGACGAGCGTTTTGAAGTGAGGGCTGGAGCCAAGTGGCTGACACGAAGGAGGATCCGAAAATCGCCAATCAACGCGTAAAATTCTAAAGATACTGAAAATGAAAACCGCAGCATTAAAAATGACGACTTGGTGAGTGCACAGTAACAAATAGAACTAAAATCGCATGTATAGTTATTAAGGATTGCCTTTCCAAAATTTTGAAGCGACGGGCCTTAAAAAAAAGTTCCCGAATACCTAATTACCGGTCGGAATGGCGGATAGCGCCGACACCCTCCCCCCGCGCGGTTCCCCCCCCCCCGCCGCATCCTCCGCCTCCCTCCCCCGCATTCTCCCACTGCATGGTCAGATTGAGATTGAGCCACCTCTCTGGTCACCCCTTTCCCCTTTCTCGCTTGAACTTCAGTAACACACACGCGCACACATATGATGAATTTGCTCAGTGCCACCCAAGCCTATTATATATAAAGATACAATAACTGCTTATGCTAAGAAATCATGGGCCGACGGCTCATATGTGGACACGTAAAATGACAGTTGAAGAACTGAGGACACAATTCTTGGTAGGCTACGCGTAGAAGCCATCGTAACCAATGCTCCGATTATGCTCGTATTAAATGAATAATAAAAGAGCGACATAGGTTCCAGTAATACAAATCTACTAAAAGCGTCTAAACATTCAGGCATGCAATATGACCACGATCGATTTTTGAAGGGGGGAGGGTGGGGGCAACAACCACCATCCCCCCATCACACCCAAGAAAAATTCTCATTCTGAAAACTTAGATTTATAAAACAAAATGTAAACGAACACAAAAATTCATATTATTTTGGCACAGATTGGGGTAAAAAAAATTTGCCCTTAAATCCGCTGACCCCAGGCTAACCCCAAAGCAATCGGCCGACCCCCCCCCCTCCCAAACCATCACCGCCGCCTTACTGGATGCCAGATCAGATGAAAAGTATAACAGTCGGCAGAGTTGAGGAGAGAGGAAGAATCCTCTCGTTTGGTAACTTTCGTTGTTGGAGGAAGGTGGGGGGGGGGGAGGGGTTAGGATGAGCAATCCTGCATAAGGCATTGTCGCGCCTCGCGATAGCAGTCTGCTCAGTATTACAGTAAAAATACCGATCACTGTTTCACTCGTCCACTCTTCGTCATACCCACGTCGCTATGTTTATCGCAATTGGCTGTGATTTCAGAAGTCACCTGCTCGCGCCCCGATAAGTCATTTAGATTTTTATATTCATCTACCCCACTGTAAATTTTACAAGAGAAGGTATCGCCTCGACCTTAACCACCAACTAAGAGCGATAGCATTCTTCATTCAAACGTAATGCGTGTTAACTGTTGTTAGGTAAAAAAAAATGCGGGATTCACGATGAGTTACATCAATGACCAGCCAATTTTTATTTTTATTCTACAGCTAAAGCTTGCTATTTGTTATTTTTCTATCGATAGTGATCTTATAATGAATTTGGAATTCTGCCTTTATTTAACATGCATCACTGCCTTCCAATCAGAGTAGAACTGGGTAGGAAAGGGCACCTGTGCCATTTATCGAAAACCGGGGAGGGGCGCCACGCATTTTACAGGAAACTTCAAGTGATGGTGCCTCCAACCGTCAAAAGGTTTGGGGAAGCGCTTTAATCTACCCAAGCAGAATCAAAGTCCGGGGATCGAGCTCAAGAAGCTTTACTTAATTTCGTATTCTGTCGTCGTTTCTGGCTTCAGAGTGCATTCATCAATACACATTTTATATTTCAAGTAATGCAAATTTTTGTAAATTTTGGAGTGGGTTGGGCAGAGGGGAGTGAGTTAAAAAAAATGCATTAAACATGTAAGTAAAGGGAGGGAGAAGAGAAAAGGGAATTATTGCCTGAAAGGAAAGGTTTTCAGCGGACAGGGAATCCAAAACCATTCATTTTTCTTGGCGGAGAGAAGAAAACAATAGACTATACCAAAGCGGCGCCGAAAGCATGGTAGCCTAAGGGCACTATGGCCAGTCCGAGCCTGCTTCCAATCCAAATCCGTAATTGTAGGAAAATATCCGGGTTCCTCCGTACTGCAGCTACGCAGTACCCCGTTGCTCACATGTTTGTTGAATTGATACTACACAGCTGTTACACTAAATAATATTCCAATAATTTCCACCGATTATACAATGACCAGATTACCTTTTAGCAGGCGCTATTTGTTCGACATAACTACACGAATCGTCAATATGCGTAAAATACGGGGACAATTACCGGCGAAGTGCAAAGTAGCCGCCTTTTTTTTTTTTCGGTTCGCCCAAAGAAGAATGCAGATAGGACTTCGTTTTCCGTGCGATGTTGTCAAAACCTGAAACTAACTCATTACCACGAATTCTTTTACCATTTTATTAATGAATTTGACAATTTTTATTTTGAAGCTTGTATTTGTGCCAGTCACTTGAAAAAAAAACACGTCTGCACAGTGTCATTTCATTCCCACCTGCCAAATTTCAACATGCTAGGTTCAATAGTTTGTCTGTAATCTTGTTCTGTAGCAACTCGTATCACATTCACATACTAATAAGTATGTGAATGTGGTACGAGTTGCTACAGAAAAAGATTACAGAGCAACTATTCAACCTAGCATGTTGAAATTTAGCGTATGAAATGACACTGCGCAGACATGTTTTTTTTAGGGTATGAAATGAATTTTTAGACATGAATTTATGGTATGAAATGACACTGCGCAGACATGTTTTTTTTTTCAAGTGACTGGCACAAAATTAAAAATCTCAAAATAATCTTAAATATTCCAAACGACAGATTGCTTTTTAACTAGGCTGAAAAAAAATCAAACTGTTGTTTCTTGTAACTAATGCAAAGACAATCGTAAAAATGACAAAAAAAAAATCTAATTCGTTAAGAAAACAGGAGTTGTTGACCTAAAAAAATTTTTAAATAAAATTATCGATAGCTTAAAGAAAGAAAAGTTACGGGACTCGAACTGGGCACCTCCAGCACAGAAGGACGCCATCATTCCCACTACACCACACGTAGACACAACGTAATTCCTGTCTGAATTGCTAGTAAAAGTATGCTACTTTTTCGGAGGGAAACGTGGTTCCCACATGGTTGCATTGCAAAGATAAATCAAGAATATTTGTTCATACTTTCTCACAGATACTTACGAAATAACTTTAGAAAGATGGCTTGCTTAGGAATTGTGTGTTTGTTGTCGAAATTTAGCATAATGAGTGACAAATGAAGAGAGCAATAAGTCCCCTCGTCCATTGTCATGACCTACCTACAGGCCAATGAATTTTTATAATAATCTAACTCCTTTTTTATAAGGGCTTAAAGAAAAAGACTTAAAGGCTTGAAGGCTAGTTCTTAGTAAGTAAGTAAGTAAGTTTATTGCACTCCAAAGCATTTCAAGAGCTACAATGGCAACGAAATTGTGAGAGTGTAAATCTGTGTTGCAGAGTAAACTCGTGTGCAACACAGAACCAACGAAGAAAATAATTAAAATATCAATACGTGGCAACAGATTCTGCATAAAATAATATGAAAATATGTCAGATTAATATATAAACAAAAAAGTAAGTCAAGTTCATATTTACACAAGACGAGCATTCGATATACTATATACAAAAACAATAAAAGTATTAAATATTAATAATAAACAAGGATTCAAGGTCAGCAAGCCCAACAATCCATTCGCGTCCTTCGATTTGAAACGATGAGCTGACCGGATGGTTTTAAAGTGAAATGGTAGGGCATTGTAAATCTTTGGCGCCTGATATAGAAAACTTTTATGTAGAATTTCCCGTTGGCTTTCGGTAACAAAATGTGGAGTTGACTGACTATTAAAAAGCTCTAGTATTAAAAAGAGCAACAGCTATGTGTTCAACAGTTTTTTTTGTACACAATCAAGGTTTTCTCAACGTACAGTTGCCTAAGGAATAATATGTTGTACAATTTGAATAGAGGGGCAGACGGTGTCGTGTATTTATGGGAGCCCAAAGCTCTAATAATATTTTTTTGAAGAGTAGTTAATGGTTTCAAGTTAGTAAGATAAGTTCCACCCCAGCTCGCAATTCCATATCGAAGATAAGTAGTGTTGGGTACTATTTTAGAGGGTTAGTATGGAGTTGTAGTACGGTTCCTAACAGAAACAATGCTAAACTTGGGTACACAAACCTCTTCCGTAACTAATTCAATGCTATTTGAAATTTCAGTCTGTAACAGTTCCAATGCAATTCGTGTTTGAAGATTTCAATTTTCTCCGGTAACAGATTTCAATGCTGAGGGGAAGCCTAGCATGACGTTGTTGTATGCAGATTAGTATTGGGCTAACGCTCGGCAATGTTGAGCGCGGCGTAACAGATTTTCAATGCTGTGCGAGCTAACATGACGAGTTGTGCGCACGATAGCATTGAGGGCGTAGGCTAGAGTTCTGCGTGCGAGGTGTGCCTGTGCTGGAGGAGGGAAAGAGAGGCATGGAGCGAGCGCTTGACTATAGTTTTAAAGATATTTTGTTGCGTCCAACTGTTGTCAAACAAAATTGTCTATAAGGAAAGACAATCTGTTGATAACAATAACGCTTTTTAATATACATTGGCTTCATCTTCGTCTGTACTTTGGCTGAAAGAGAAAAACCTTTTATATTGACTATAGTTCTGTCTTGATCCTGACAGAGAACGCTTTTGACGGTTCATTTGCTCGATAGTTAGTAACACTTTCAATGTTGAAATACTTTGAAAACTTTGATGGCCAGAAAGAGAAAGCTTTTGGTGGTTCATTTGAGCGATAGTTTTGTCTTGTTTTGTTTGCAGTATCATGTTTGGTGATCATGATATAAGGGTTTTTTGATACCGGTTTGTGTGGTGGTTTCCTCTATGGGAGTTTGTTTTTGAGAATGGTATTATGGAGGTTTTAGAAGCCTACGGGAAGGTTTTGCAGGAAGGTTTTTACATGTTTGGTGATCGTGATATAAGGTGGTTTTCTTACCCCATTTTCGCGGCGGTCACCTACTATTCTCTATGGGAGGATTTGTCAGTTTGTTTTTGAGAAAGGCATTATGGCAAAAAGTCTCTTTGTTGAAGGGTTATGGTTATGGGTAGCAGCGCGAGGGCTGGAGGGTGCCCTTCGTACGTGAAGGGGGTTACTGGGTGGTCTGAAAGAGAAAAACTTGGTGTGGATCTTTTTATTGTTTCTTGTTCTTCATCTGTACTTTGACTTTGGACCATACCTACCTTGTTTTGTTGAGAGTAGACGGTTTAGAAGGCTTAAAAAAGTGGCGGTTATGTGATGGGGTTTTTAGTATGATACGTATGGCTAGTCTTCATCTGTTCTCTCTGAAAGAGAAAAAACCTTCTGGCTTGACTGAAAGAGAAAAACCTTACTTTATTGACGATAGTTCTGTCTTCATCCTGAAAGAGAAAGCTTTTGGAGGTTCGATAGTTATATCTTGTTTTTTAGTATTACAATATTGTATGCATTGGCTAGCCATCATCAGCACTTTTTTGACTGATGAGCAATGTTGTGCACACTTTAGTATGTCAATGTGAGATGTTGTGAACACTTTAGCATTGTGGGGGAGGGGGGGGGGAGGTTCTGTATGGGAATGTTTTGTACACATTAGTATTGGGTTAACTATGGGTTGGTTTTGTATGGAGTGTTGTGTACATTTTAGTTTTGGGTTGTAGTATCCATCATGTTAAACACATCTGCTGAGCAATTACTATGATGTTATGCTAGGTCCTCTAACACAAATCTATGTTAATAAGGGTCATACTCAACTTTCCCTATGCTACGACATTGGATGTTATGTGTTGTACTCATGGCGGGATGTTGTGTGCACATTAGTATGGGGATGGGTTTTTGTATTGGGTTGTTGTACGTGTGGTGGGATGGCTTGTATTGAATATTGTACGTACGCCAGTATGGCTGTGTGGTGACTTGTATGGGGAGGGAGGTAAATGATATTTTGTTGTGTCCAACTGCTACGTAATGGTTTGTATGCCAATTGGGGATATCAGGGGCTTCACGACCCCCAAAAAACGACGGTAACAATGTTAAGTCTATGGAGCGAGTGATACGTAAAAAGGATGTTGGCTCGGAGTTTCCCAAACGTTTTCTTCGGACCACACTTCTCTTTGCTCGTTCTATGGACGATGATGGTTAACACACAAAGGTATGGACTCGCGATATTATTAGAGTTTTAGTAAGGGTGTGAACGTGCTGACTTGATTCTTTACTGAATGAGATTTTGTGTGGTTGTTGGATCAAGGCTGGTTCCGTTTTCATCTACACCTTGACTGAAAAAGAAAAACGTTTAGTATATTAGATCTGACTGAAACAGAAAACTTTGACGGGAGTATTTTGATGGAGTGGAAGGGGTCACTCGTAGCCCTCTTCGGTCAGCCCCACTTTAGTTTGGTGAGGGGGGGAGATTTTGTATGGGAATGTTGTGCGCCACTTTAGAACGACGGGGGAAGGTTTTGTATGGGCCGTTGTGCAAACTTAGTACGGCTTTGTACGGTATAGCCGTAACGGTTTTTAATGTAGAGTTGTGTTTTAGGGGCTGTAATTTAAAGTAAAAACTAAATTGCCCTACATTCTAGCATTTTGTAGTTTCCCAAACTCTTTTCTCGGACCACATTTCTCTTTGCTCTTTCTATGACTGGTGATGGTTAACACACAAAGGTATGGGACTCACAATGTTATTGAAGAGTTTTAGTAAGGGTGTGAACATGGTGACTTGGTTCTTGACTGAATGAGATTTTGTGTGGCTGTTGGTGACGGTTACGTGTTAAAGCCTATGACGATTTTTTAACTCTGAGTGAAACAAAACCTTGCCGGGAGTATTTTAACGGTACATTCCACCAGCGTTCTCTTTTAACACCTCCCTCCCCCATCTCGAGGGAAGAGGGGCACTGAAAGCCCTCTTCGTCCGGGCGAAGAATGTTGTTACTTTTTCCGTAACAGTTATGATGTTATTTGAGTTTTAAGGGAAGAGGGGAAACCTTTGTTGGCGATCTCACCTCTCAGCGCATGGGGAAAAGGATGTTGGCTCCCAAACTCTTTAATCGGATCTCTTTGCACATGACCCCCAAATTCAGATTAGTATGTCGTTCTGTTACGTCCTCTAACCCAAATAACGATAAATTTGGCTACATCCAACTCTTTCATAACTTTTACAATATAACTGGAGCTTCAGTAATGGTGCAAAAGACTATGTCTATCTCGTTCGTACCAAAGAAGGGAAAAAACAAGTTATTAAAATTCGAGGGTTTACACTCAGCTTCTAAAAATATAGTAGGTACTAAAAAATATATCTATAGCACTAGTTTAAAACATAAAAACATTTGTCGACAACAAAAAGATGTAGGCCGTCAACCAAAAATCCACCCCAAGCAAGCCAACAACAACACAATAATCAATCGGCATGATGATGGTCCTATAATAGAGAGAAATTAAATTTAAAAAAAAGCTGGGAACAGAAAACGAATGAGGCTGCAATAGACAAGGTCTGAGTAGCCAGTATGAAGCTTCTTTTTCTCTCGATAGCTCCATACATTTGGTTTAGATTAAGAGCAGTCGAATTTCAAAATAGTAAACCAATAAGCGACCTAGCTTTATACGACACCTTGGAGGAGTTGTATAAAACAGCTTTCACACTGCTCTGTTTCAGAGGGAGGGTCTTAAGATACTTCATTGTAAAACAAATTTAACGACGTAAGGTATTGAGGACACAACATGAAAACAATGTTCCCACTGCATTTTGTAACGCGATAAATTTCTCGTTCTGGCTCCTGTCTTAAAATTAATTTAAAATTATGGAGACCAAACATTAAACTGTTTTCAATGAGCGAATGATGCGCCTACAATATGTAATATTTCCATACTAAACAGTCTTGTTTGAAAATTATTACAACTGCTTAGCATTAATACCTCATTCCCATACTCAACTTCCACTAATCTTTCCCCCACCCCACCAACAAAATACACTAAAAGCATAGCCGGCTGTACCTTTTCTCTTAACACTGGGCTCGCACGCCCCACATTACACCTTACAACAACGTGTCGCCGCACGCGCCTCCATACTTTCCCTGAGCGTCCTCCGTTCAGCCCACGTCGCAATACTAACGTGCGCACAACTCCATACTTCCATGCTAGTGCGCGCACAACATCTCCATACTCCAATACTAATCTGCACACAACAACGTCATGCATTGAAATCTTCCAACTCGAACTGCATTGGAACTGTTACGCGCTGAAATCTCAAATAGCATTGGATTAGTTACGAAAGCATTGGATTAGTTACGAAAGAGGTTTGTAGTTTCGACCAACCCGCGGTATTCACACAACTGAAAAGAAATTAGTATGTCGTAATGTTACATGGTTGACACATTTTCCGTAACAATTTTCAAACAAGCTTGTATTAAGTAAACTAACTATCTTAAAATTAATTTAAATTATGGAGCCCAAACATTAAACTGTTTTCAATGAGCGAATGATGTGCCTACAATATGTAATGTTTCCATACTAAACAGTAAAAAAGAAAAAAAACACACGACTTATTTTACAACGTAGGCTAAGTCTTAGTAACAAAAATTATTTAACGTGCCTAAACATTAAACTGTTTTCATTGAGCTTTCTGGTCGGCCCCCATCGCCCACATACTGTGTTTACATACTAAACAGTAAAAAAGAAAAAAAAACATACGACTTATTTTACAACGTCCTTCAATTTTTGTAGTTCTAACTGAACTGGAATAATGAATGGCGATGGTAAATTGTCTTAAAATAGGCGAAGAATGCGATGGTCGACTTTGTTGCCCATCGCATGGTGATCGTGTAAGCTAACTCTCCGTCGTCACTTTTCAACATGTAGAGGTTTTTTTGTTTTTTTCACGGTGAACCGGAAAAATGGTCGAGCGAGTGTGTCGAGCGAATCTGTCTCAAAGGCTCTAAAGAAAAGTGATATAGTTTCGACCAACCCACAGGATTCACACAATTGAAAAGAAATTAGTATGTTGTACTATTACACAGCTAACACATTTTTCCGTAATAATTTTCAATCAAGCTTGTATTAAGTAAATGAACTCACTTCTAGCTTAAAATTAATTTAAAATTATGGCTAAACATTAATCTGTTTTCATTGAGCGAATGCTAGTGCTACATTTCTGGTCTCCCCCATCCCCTGCAATATCTAATGTTTACATACTAAACAAGTAAAAAGAAAACACGTACTTATTTTAGAATGTAGCAATAACCCACTAAGGGCTAAATAAAAAGTATTAAGCTTTTGTAAATTAAAAAAAAAAAGATATGACTTGACAAATATTGAAAGTATATTACTCACAATTCAGTTGGAGAGGTTGATCCGTGTCCCGGGACGAAAATGGTTGGCCGTACGAAGGTTGGGGGCCAGTATTTATACGGCTGGCCTGTACGTAGGAATTTATGCATCTGACCAATCGGATGCAAAATACGCTTTCCCACGCCTTTTACGGCGAGCCAACTGCCTAAAGCACAAATGCATGTTTTATTTTTTTATGATCGGTATGCATAATAATTCAGCCAGATGCGTGGGAAAGCAGCTCGTAATTATCTATTGCACGAGTTAGCCAATGAAACACATAGTTCGTGGCCATTTAGGAATGTACAGCCCTCAGGAAAGTGAATTTTAATAAGCGTGACCCTGAAGGTTTTACGAACATTTTAATGCTAATTCTTTTGGGGTGGGAGCGCTTTGCACAGACGGGAAAGGTGAGCCCTTAATAAATCGAGACAGGAGGGAAAAAATGGAAGCCTTAGGATGAGAGAATTCTTGTATGATAAACCACGTTATACGACGGACAGTTTTTTGAAATTTATTTATCTCCTTTCTTCCTTCTGTTAGAAGTGTAAATAGCCTAATATTTTCTAATAAAAACTATGTATTTGTTCAGGTTGCCCGCCCAACCTCATATAACACTCATGACATTGACTGCAAACACCCGGAAAGTGGCTGGCAGAGGGATCAGCCTACTCTACGAACCCCATGATGCCTAACAGAGTTGACCATCGCATTATTCGCATCATAGTAATTGCTCAGCAGATGTGTTTAACATGATGGATACTACAACCCAAAACTAAAATGTACACAACACTCCATACAAAACCAACCCATAGTTAACCCAATACTAATGTGTACAAAACATTCCCATACAAAACCTCCCCCCCTCCCCCACAATGCTAAAGTGTTCACAACATCTCATATTGACATACTAAAGTGTGCACAACATTGCTCATCAGTCAAAAAAGTGCTGATGATGGCTAGCCAATGCATACGATATTGTAATACTAAAAACCAAGATATAACTATCCAACCTCCAAAAGATTTCTCTTTCAGGATGAAGACAGAACTATCGTCAATAAAGTAAGGTTTTTCTCTTTCAGTCAAGCCAGAAGGTTTTTTCGCTTTCAGAGAGAACAGATGAAGACTAGCCATACGCATCATACTAAAAACCCCATCACATAACCGCCTCTTTTTTAAGCCTTCTAAACCGTCTACTCTCAACAAAACAAGGTGGGTATGGTCCAAAGTCAAAGTACAGATGAAAAACAAGAAATAATAAAAAGATCCCCCACCAAGTTTTTCTCTTTCAGACCACCCAGTAACCCCCTTCACGTACGAAGGGCACCCTCCAGCCCTCGCGCTGCTACCCATAACCATAACCCTTCAATAAAGAGACTTTTTGCCATAATGCCTTTCTCAAAAACAAACTGACAAATCCTCCCATAGAGAATAGTAGGTGACCGACGCGAAAATGGGGTAAGAAAACCACCTTATATCACGATCACCAAACATGTAAAAACCTTCCTGCAAAACCTTCCCGTAGGCTTCTAAAACCTCCATAATACCATTCTCAAAAACAAACTCTCATAGAGGAAACCACCACATAAACCGGTATCAAAAAACCCTTATATCACGATCACCAAACATGATACTGCAAACAAAACAAGACAAAACTATCGCTCAAATGAACCACCAAAAGCTTTCTCTTTCAGGACATCAAAGTGTTCAAAGTATTTCAACATTGAAAGTGTTACTAACTATCGAGCAAATGAACCATCAAAAGCGTTCTCTGTCAGGATCAAGACAGAACTATCGTCAATATAAAAGGTTTTTCTCTTTCAGCCAAAGTACAGACGAAGATGAAGCCAATGTATACTAAAAAGCGTTATTGTTATCAACAGATTGTCTTTCCTTATAGACAATTTTGTTTGACAACAGTTGGACGCAACAAAATATCTTTAAAACTATAGTCAAGCGCTCGCTCCATGCCTCTCTTTCCCTCCTCCAGCACAGGCACACCTCGCACGCAGAACTCTAGCCTACGCCCTCAATGCTATCGTGCACACAACTCGTCATGTTAGCTCGCACAGCATTGAAAATCTGTTACGCCGCGCTCAACATTGCCGAGCGTTAGCCCAATACTAATCTGCACACAACAACGTCATGCTAGGCCTCCCCTCAGCATTGAAATCTGTTACCGGAGAAAATTTGAAATCTTCAAACCCGAATTGCATTGGAACTGTTACAGACTGAAATCTCAAATAGCATTGAATTAGTTACGGAAGAGGTTTGTGTACCCAATTTTAGCATTGTTTCTGTTAGGAACCGTACTACAACTCCATACTAACCCTCTAAAATAGTACCCTACACTACTAAGATACGACTGTACCAACGCAAAATAAATTTGCCTCAGGAACGAGGATGATACAACTTTTCGTAAAGTGTCGATTTTGTACAAAGAGTAGCTTAGCTTATTGCAGACGTGTTGTACATGTTGTTTCCAACACATTCTTTGGTTTAAAATGACACCAAGATAACGAATAGATTCAACTTTCACCAACGTGGGACATGTACACTTGACACTGCAACCCGCCTTATGGTAAATAATGTTAAATGGAGAATGAGACTCGACATCTTTGAGAGCAAAGATAATGTATTTAGTTTTGGCAGTATTTAAATTCATTTGGTTCTCATTAAACCAACTTGAAATCCTATTCATATCGTTTTGAACCTGATGCTGAATCGTCGTTGAGCTAGCCGAGCATGCATAAACAATATATTATAAAAAAATAATATTAAAGAAAGACGAGTACCAAAGTGGCTGCCCACTGAGATAAACACAGTCTGATGAACACAAAAACAGGAAAACCATTCCTAGTAACGTTTTTGTAAACGTTTTCGAAGATATTTCCTAAACGGGCTGGACTAGTAACACGCGGTAAAAAGCATTAGAAAGCTGTGAAACTAACGCTTCGGATGGCACCTTCTTTGTAAAAATCGGTTAAAATTTGAAAAAATGACAGCGAAAACAGTAAAAAAACCTTTAGTTTTTGTAAACGTTTTTGAAGATATTTCTTAAACGGGCTGGACTAGTAACACGCGGTAAAAAGCATTAGAAAGCTGTGAAACTAACGCTTCGGATGGCACCTTGTTTGTAAAAATCGGTTAAAATTTGAAAAAATGACCGCGAAAACAATAAAAAACCTTTTGTAAACGTTTTCGAAGATATTTCCTAAACGGGCTGGACTAGTAACACGCGGTAAAAAACATTAGAAAGCTGTGAAACTAACGCTTCGGATGACACCTTGTTTGTAAAAATCTGTTAAAATTTGTAAAAATGACAGCGAAAACAGTAAAAAACCTTTCCATTTTGTAAACGTTTTCGAAGATATTTCCTAAACGGGCTGGACTAGTAACACGCGGTAAAAAGCATTAGAAAGCTGTGCAACTAACGCTTCGGATAGCACCTTGTTTGTAAAAATCGGTTAAAATTTGAAAAAATGACAGCGAAAACAGTAAAAAACCTTTCCATTACCAGGAATTCTTTTACCATTTTATTAGTGAATTTGATATTTTTTATTTTGAAGCTTTTTTTTTGCCAGTCACTTGAAAGAAAAACACGTCTGAACAGTGTCATTTCATTCCCACCTGCCAAATTTCAACATGCTAGGTTGAATAGTTTGTCTGTAATCTTGTTCTGTAGCAACTCATTTCACATTCACATGTTTACAGAGCAACTATTCAACCTAGCATGTTGAAATTTGGCAGGTGGGTATGAAATGACACTGCGCAGACATGTTTTTTTTTCAAGTGACTGGCACAAAATTAAATATCTCAAAATAATCTTAAATATTCCAAACTACAGATTGCTTTTGAACTTAAGTTAAGGCTGAAAAAAAATCAAACTGTTGATTTTTGTAACTGATGCAAAGACAATCGTAAAAATGACAAAAAAATCAAATTCGTTAAGAAAACAGGAGTTGGTGGCCTAAAAAAAATTTTTAAATAAAATTTGCGATAGCTTAAGTAAAGAAAAAAAAAAGGAAAGTTACGGGATTCGAACTGGGCACGACCCGCACTGTAGGACACCGTCATAACCACTACACCACGCTCAGACGAAACGAAGTCTCTTTCTGAATTGCTAGTAAAAGCATGCTACTTTTTCGGAGGGAAACGTGGTTCCCACGTGGTTGCATTGCAAAGATAAATCAAGAATATTTGTTCATACTTTCTCACAGATACTTAGGAAATAAGTTTAGAAAGATGGCTTGCTTAGGAATTGTGTGTTTGTTGTCGAAATTTAGCATAATGAGTGACAAATGAAGAGAGCAACAAGTCCCCTCGTCCATTGTCATGACCTACCTACAGGCCAATGAATTTTTATAATAATCTAACTCCTTTTTTTTAAGGGCTTAAAGAAAAAGACTTAAAGGCTTGAAGGCTAATCTTAGTGGAATAAGCATGGTTAAACAATATATTATAAAAAATAATATTAAAGAAAGACGAGTACGAAAGTGGCTGCCCACTTAGATAAACAGTCTGAAGAACACAAAAACAGGAAAACCATTTCTAGTAACGTAGCTTTATTCCACTTCAACTTCTTTTCCATACGAATGTATAATTGGGAAAAACTCTTGATCAAGGAACTAGAACTCTTCATATGCAAACAATTTCATCATAAACGTTCAATAACAAAGCCTACAATTTTTTGGCACGTGTTCTCATCGAAAATCATGGTTAATCGACTGATATTCTGGGACTTCTGGCCTGTCGCTAATAAGTGATACGACTGACCAGTTTGAATAAATAACTCGAGTGGGTGTTGCAATTATATGTTGAAATTATACCACCCCAGCAAAGTTACGTTGAAATTATACCACCCCAGCAAAGTTACGGTGATGACGTCATTTGTGAAATCTGCCAAGCCCAAGATCCACATGATAATAAATTGTAATGACCCATTCTCATTTCAAAATTAATATTCATTGTTAGTTGACATAATGCTATTATATTAATTGTTGTAACAATATATGGCTGTGAATTGTCTGTACTTAATGTTTGACGTCAATTGTAACGGCTCCTGCTCGCTTGGTCTTCTGCCGGGTGCTCCTAACAATTAGGTATTAACCTTAAATTCATTCCGCCACCAACTCTAAAACACCCCGCATCGAAAGGTTAATTTTGTTCATTTTAATTAGAAATTTTCCTTTTTTGTCCCGTTTCCCCAAATTTAACCTCAACGCAATCCTATCCAGTTGTTAGTGTTCCACTGCAACCCCGCAATACCTAGATTTGCCAATTTAACTGAACCATAGCCCAAAATCTGCCATCATTTTAGCTAATCCCGAGTAAGGGCACGTTTATGCAGCCACTCGATTTTGCATTCTCGCAGCTAGAAGCTAGAAATCACCTCAAATTCCAACATGGCGGCGGTTTTATGTCTGCCGCCTCGAAACGAAAACAGCAAATGACGTGAGTTCAGAAGTGTTTGGGGAAAATTGTTCCGTCATGAGGAATTCTTTATATTATTGGCACGGATTATAAGACTGCAGGTATTTACTCAAACGATGTCGGATTTAGCTAATCCATTTAGCGTTGTTACCATGGCAATGTCACCTTTGCCATCGCGATTGAGTTCTAGCTGCGAGAATGCAAAGGTGAGTTGCTGCGTAAACGCGCCCCAAGTCTAACATTTGTGGCATTATATTTTAGGCCCCAAGCTAAGGCATGAATCTCCCCCATCAATGAGGCGAGCCAGAGCTTAACATCGCTCAATTTAATTATTAAAATACCACAAATACTGAACCACGACTTTCGGCCTTATTTCATCAGTTTGGATTCTGATTTAGAATAACCCTAACCTTTAACTTGACCTTACGGTTTGTGTCCACCTCGTCCCTTAACTATGGATAGATTTGGTGGAGCGGTAGTGTGAACTAATAATCCTCACATGGGACGTGACGTCACTAGACAATAGCCCTAGTTGCGTGTCCATTTTCTCTCCAACTCTAATTCAATAACTGCTTTTATGCATAAAATGCATAAGCACATAGTGTGGCTTCGAATGGGGCAGAGAAAAAGAGTTATTAACCCTTTTCTGCCCATGCCGAACTGAATGATTTTTTTCTGATGATAGTTGGTCAATCATGGGATTCGAACCGGCATTCACTTTACTTGGTTTGAAGACGAGGACGCTAACCACTGGGCTGTTGCCGGTCGCTTTGCTGGGGTCCCCGGGGACCCCTCACAAACCTCGCGTTGCACATTGGGACTTAGTTTCTTGTCGTTCCGTAGCCGGATACCATTGGGCAGCACAGGTTTAATGACTTGAGTGCAAGAAAACATATTAAAACGACGTAACGAACAAGACAATGGAGATCACAAATCACATCATCGAGCATTCGGAAAATTGAAAAAAAAAATGTCACGATGCCAAGACGTGAGAATCTACATAATTGAAATCATATGATGTGCGTGCATGTTTGTACCTCTACTCCTCCGAAACCAAAGCACCTATAAAGATGGGAGTAGGACCAAACGAAAGATAATTAAATTTCGCTTTTAATAGGCCTATTTTCATCGCTGTAACTTGATATTATCACCCTCAAATAAGCGAAAGAACCTGAAAAACTAACATCAAATTTTTTTATCCGCATGACGTTTGTTCATGAAAACCTCCTCGAGCAAAGAGAGATGATCTGGAAAAGGGTCCACGGACGACGTATTTTGCAACACACCACATATACATCTTAAAATTGGTTTTATCCTAACTGACTTGATGCAGGGGAAAATTAAAACAATTGATTTGGTTTTAAAACGGTGTCAAACATTCGTGTTTCTGTAGCACAGAGGTGCGTGGAATGAACGAGCAAAGCGAGCGATTTCCACGTAAAGTAAACCTTTTGAATGTGTGGCTCGCATTGCTCTATCAATCTTTCATCTCTCACCTTCGTAGGAGATTACTCCAAGTGTGGAATCATCAGAAAGTGAAGTAATAAGACGCCCATGGAAAAATCTCTACTGAGCAGGACGTAAAATACAACATTCTTAAAATAAGTGAAACAAGAAAACCCATGTATACTAACATAAATTACAAATGATGTGTGGTTCTTGGTGGTTACATTGATTCAGTCACGTTTCTGAGGAAATGTTTGCGCTGATTGAGTGAGCGAAGCGAACGAAAATCAGCGTTTTTGTCATCAGAAACAGGGCTTTTCTGTTAAATTGCTTGATTTTTTTGCTTGACTCCTTGGACGTAAAAAAATAATATTGACCTTCTCCCGAGATAACCGGTATCATATACTACACTCTTATAATTTGCTTGATCGTTTTTTCTGTGTTAGGTCTGTCTGTATCATAAGTGTTGCAACAAGAAGTCTTCTCGAGCGCAGCGAGACGACGCGGAATGAGCGAGCGAAGCGAGCAACTCCGCTAGTTTACATAATTAAAATCGTATGATGTGCGTGCGTGCGTGTTTGTACCTCTACTCCTCCGGAGCCAAAGCACCTACAATGATGGGAGTAGGACCAAACGAAAGATAATTAAATTTCGCTTTTAATAGGTCTATTTTCATTCCTGTAACTTGATATTATGACCCTTAAATAAGCGAAAGAACCTGAAAAACTAAGGTCAAAGTTCGTTTTTTTTTTAAACCCGCTTCATGTTTGTTCATGACGTCATAGTTTGTTCATGAAAACCTCCTCGAGCGAAGAGAGATGATCTGGAAAAGGATGCACGGATGAGGCATTTTGCAACACACCACATATACATCTTAAAATTGGTTTTGTATTAACCAATGAATTGATGAGTTGATGCATGGAAAAATCAAAACAATAGATTTGGTTTTAAAACGATGTCAAACATTCGTCTTTCTGTGGAAGGAAGGAAGGCAGAAAGAAATATTGAATGGAAAGATGGAAGGAAGGATAAAAAAACGAAGGAACGAATTAAGAATGGATGGAAGAATGGAAAAGAAGAAGAAAGGCTGTGAGAATGAAGGATGAATGGATGGATGGAAGAAAGGAAGGAAAGAAGGATGGATGGAAGGAAGGATGGAAGGATAGAAGGAAGGATGGATGGATGGATCGAAGGAAGGATGGAAGGAAGGAAGAAAGGAAGGGAAGGAAGGAAGGAAGGATGGATGGATGGAAGGATAGAAGGAAGGATAGAAAAAAGGATAGATGGAAGGAATGGTGGAAGGAAGGAAGGATGGATGGAAGGATGGGTGGACCTGAATGTGTAGGTCAAAGTTTTTTTTAACCCTCTTTATGTTTGTTCATGAAAACTTCCTCGAACAGAGAGATGATCTGGAACGCAGCGAGACGCGGCCGAATGAGCCGAAGAAATAACCTAAAAGGACAGCCCATTTTGCAACATACCACATACAGATCTTAAAATTGGTTTAATATCAATTGACTTGATGCATGGAAACCTGGTTTTAAAAGGGTGCCAAACATTCGAGTTTCTGAAGCACGGAGGTGCGTGGATTGAACGAGCAAAGCGAGCGATTTCCACGTAAAGTAAACCTTTCCAATATGTGTCTCGCTTTGCTCTATCAATCTTTTATCTCTCACCTTCGTAGGAGATTACATCTGACGTGCTGCAGATGTTTCTCCAAGTGAGGGATCATCAGAAAGTGAAGTGATGGAAAAATCTGTACTGAGCAGGACGTAAAGAACAATATTCTTAAAATAAGTAACACAAGAATACCCATATAAAGTGTATACTAACACAAATTACAAATAATGTGTGGTTCTTGGTGGTTACATTGATTCAGTCACGTTTCTGAGGAAATGTTTGCGTTGATTGAGTGAACGAAGCGAACGAAAATCATCGTTTGTTATCAGAAGCAGCACTTTTCTGATAAATTGCTTGATCTTATTGCTTGCCTCCATGGAGCTAAAAACATAATATTTACCTTCTCTCGAGATAACCGATATCACATACTACACTCTTATAATTTGCTTGATCGTGGAAGGTCTGTCTGTATCATAAGTATTGTAGCAAGAAATCTCATCTAGCGTAGCGAGACGACGCGTAATGAGCAAGCGAAGCGAGCGACTCCGCTGGTGTTATAAAAACAAATGAAGGAGATTTTATTACCTGCGCAGAATGCAAAGGTAAATACCATTATGAATGTGTGGCTCTTGCTAGTACTGCAATTAAAGCAATTGGAAAGATAAAAAAAAAAGAATGGAAATGTAAAAGATGCAGGAGAGGAAAAACAAATTCACGAAGTACTGAAGATGGAGAAAACAAGGGAGACATAAAAACGGATGATGAAGACGATAATGAAACAGAAAATGCATGTTACGAAAAAACGGAAAGAGCAATAAAAACTGCTACAATCCAACAAACACAAAGTATTGCACGAATTGAAAAAGCTATTCTAAATGACAAAAGACAAGACCGAGACTTCGCAAATGTAGAAAAAACTCTAGATCAATTGAAAAAGAATAAGGAGAAAATACTGGAAGCTATGAAGTTCATGGAAGAAAAATACGAAGAAATGAAAAAAGAAAATAAAGAAACAAAACTAGCAAATAAAGAATATTATGAAAAAGACTAGAAAAAGTTGAAGAAAGAATAGGGACGCTTGACAAAGAAGGAAATAACGGTGCTGCAGAAATAAAAACAACACTAAAAGAGCTACAACAAAATCAGAATAAGTAGAACAATACTGAAGAAACAAAAATATAGAAATATATGGCAGTTGACAGCATATAAAATGAAAATTTACTACAAACACTATAAGGATTAGCGGACGCCCTGGAGATAAGCAGATCTGAAGACTGGTATCACGGCTAGATGCGTAGGCTCCCTACAAAAAAACAAAAATAGACCAGAATCCATACTAATTCAGTGTACGTGCAGAGAATACAAAGACGCCTGGCTGGAGGAAAAAAAGGAAGAATAAGGGCGCGTTTATGCAGCAACTCGCCTTTGGATTCTCGCAGCTAGACTCAATCGCAATGGCAAAGGTGACATTGCCACGGTAACAACGCTAAATGTATTAGCTAAATCAAACATCGTTTGAGTAAATATTTGCAGTCTTATAATCCGTGCCAATAATATAAAGAATTCTGCATGACGAAACAATTTTCCCAAACACTTCTGAACTCACGTTATTTGCTGTTTTCGTTGCGAGGAGGCAGACATAAAACCGCCGCCATGTTGGAATTTGAGGTGATGTCTAGCTTTTAGCTGCGAGAATTTAAAAGCGAGTGGTTGCGTAAACGTGCCCTAACAAGCAAAAATATTTTTGAAAGAGGCAGCAACACCAAAATATACATAAACGAACACGTCACCCAGTTTTACAAGAGCTTATTATGAAAGATTAAACAGGAAACAAAACAGCACTTAATATTCATATGATTTAAGGAAGGAAAAATACACCTAAGAAGGAGCGAAAAATATAAGAAAATTTACACAGTAAAAAGTGAAGAAGACTTGAAAAGCATAAAAAACAAGATAACGGCAGAAGAAAACTCTTCAAACACAAATGGAGCTGGAAAGTGAAAGTGAAAACACGGTGTATGAAAAACTTCAGACAATTGCAGGATGATTGAAAAACTATCAGTGATGCAAATCGCATTAAATGCTTACATGTAAATCTAAGAAGTTGTAGAAAAAACTGGGAAAATTTTTAGATTGACATGGTGACATGGTAGAGTGGGACGTTCTTGCATTAACAGTGTTATCAGGTTTCCCCGAAACAATTTAAAGTTTTAATTATCGGATGGGACCACACCTACTGGTACCCCCCCCCCCCCCCGGGGGGGGGGGGGAGTTTTGGTGGTATAAAAATACTATTGTAACTAATGACTATCGAGGAGAAATACCAATTCACTAGCATTAAATTTCAAACACATTTATTTTTAAAACATGAAACTCGCATTAGGATGTATACAAGTCTTTAAAATGGTGCGTTCAACGTTTAACAGCATAACACTGGCCTACTCGAAGGAATTCACATAATTGACAATAAAAATTATACAACTTCAAATTTTGCACAACACTTGCCTGAAATTGTAGGAGGTACTCGTAGAACATGGTCAATTGAAGACAAATGAGTCCATAACCAACAGATGGTTTACGATTGGAGTATACCAGCATAACATCCAGTCTGGTAGAAGAATGAACACATCCAGTTGAGAACTTGACGTCTCGACAACGTCCGTCTACCGATCACGAGCCAGAATTCTTTGTTGATGCCGGAGGCGGTTTTTTACATGGGAGCTAGCCAAGACGCCGTATTTACATACGAGCAGTTTTCAAAATAAAATAAAGAACAGGAATTAATATTTACAAATAATTAATATGACATACAAGCATATGTAATAAAATTGACATGAGTACAAAATATAAAACACTTCCACCGAAATATCATGAGAAATGAAGTGTTCCCACTGTGCATGAGTGGCATGCCCCGATGAGTCCCAGTGACGTCACAAATCATGACAAAATCCCCCCCCCCCCTAACAAACAAGTTGTGTTCCCGCACACCGGAAGTGAGGTAAGTTCGTGAAAAGAAAAAACCAGCCACAATCAATGACAACAGCAGGAAAAATGCTAAAAATCAAATCATTTAGCTTTCAGCAAAAATCAAACAAGTTTAAATTGCCAAAGATTTTTTTTTAATGCTGTGGAAACGAATTCAAGATCCTTAATTATTTTCGTAAGGAGCGTCTTTATACTTCATGAAAAACTTCTCACGAAAAACTTCTGAGTTAACAACTTTTTACCAGGAGAAGCTGGGTATCATAAACCAACGAGGTTGACAAAACTGAATTCACAAAGTTCTAAAACCAAAATCATAAACTTAATTATAAAGTTAAGAAAAAAATTTACTTTCAGGAAATAGAGAAAAATTAAGGTTAACAAAATTATCAACAAAATATACACAAAATTCAAATTTACATGTGTCAAAAAGTAACAAATTCACACAATATATATATAAGTAACATATGCTTTCAGTTCAGATATACGTAAAGTACCTTTTAAATATTTGTTATTACCAACATTTCTTAACCTATAAGTTAACGGGTTAAGTACTTACGTGACTTCATAAGGTCCGTCCCAAGACGAAGCCAAATTAGCTGAAAAATCTATGTTTTTGTCACTTAAATAATGCGGTTTTTTAAGTACAAGGGCTCCAACCTTAAATTCAAAATCCTTCCTATTGACATCGACTCTGGCTTTTGTATCCTCAAATTGCTGACGTTGGTTATCTTGAGCAACCTTAATAGTATTCTTGATGTTTTTGGATAAAGTCACAGCCCACTTAGATGGATTCCACTTCGATGGCAGGATGTCGTTAAATTTCACGTTACTTGGTAAAGCAATTTCTCTTCCAAAAGTCAAGAAGCTGGGTGAGAACCTGTAGCTTTTGTTACAGAGGCAAGAATAGACATTGCTATTAATGGAATGTTGACGTCCCATTTCTTCTGATTTCCGGTCAGTCTTCTCTTCACCATGTTCTTAACGGTCCCAATTAATCGTCTGCACGGTTCGATTAAGGCGAGTAAAAAGAGAGAAACTTATGTTTGATGTTCAGGAGTTTGCACATCTCAGACATGATAGCACCACTCAAATTTTTCGCATAATCGCTGATTATTGTGGAAGGAGTTATAAATTTTGCAAAAACATCGTAGACCGGTTTATTATCAATAGTTGGAGCTTTGCTATACGGAATTGCCAATAATTCCGGCCATTATGAAACATTGTTGACTACAATAAGCAAAAATTTGTTGCCCTTCGTACTCCTCACGTATGGTCCGGCAATGTCCACGGATAAACATGAACCTGGTGTCATTAGATCACTTGCCACCCTGATCAAGCCTTTCTGTGGCCCACTTCTGTCCTATGGCATTGACAGGTTCAAGTCGTCTCTGGTGTGACGTAAGATGCCTCTTGCTTCGACATACTCCACCACGTAAAATTGCGTTGAAGCATCTCACTTGTTCGTGCTACACCTACATGACCAGTGTTGAATTCTTCCTGGCATGATGCAATTAGTCTCGCACAATCTTCTTTTGAAATGAGGATCACAAATCTTTCATTACCCAGTCTGTCTAAAAAATATTTTTCCCAGGAGGCCATCTTTCATAATGGTGTTCAAGGCTATTCTTCTAGCTCTTCTTCCAAGTTTGGTATCCAGGAACCATAAACGATATCCACAAATTAATCCATGAATTCTCGAATGATGATCAACTCTTGATCTTCCAACTGACAAGTTAAAAGTTTCAAATTTTCGGATTTGGAATCCTTCTCACCCACAAAAGCAATCGGAATGGGATTTCTTAAAAAATAATGTTATTAGTCTTCCCTGGTACGTACATTTTAAACTTGAAACGCTGCAATCTCAATAACCATCTCGTCAATCTACCTGTGATGTCTTTTGAGTTTTTAAGCCATTCCAGGCTTTGGTGATCAGAAAGTACGGTATATTCAATTCCTTCTAAGTAGTAATAAAATGTTCAATCGACCAAATTAACGCTAAACATTCAATTTCCGGAATTGAGTACGATTTTTCTTGATTTTTCCAATGCACGACATGCATATTGTATAACACTTGGCTTCAAATTTTCACCATTAAAAAAAAAGCATGGAGGCCGACAAAAAATTAACCTGCGGTCATTTAAATCATGCTGTTAGCTCCCAAACCACAAATTTTATGCCCCGGGAGGGCATAAACTCTTCCCCAAGGCACTTGAGCGGTATCGTATTACTCAAAATAACGAGCCGGAAAATGAAGCAATCACTGTTTAATGCGGAACGGCCGAAAGGGTGGGGGAAGTCGCTGCTGGCAGTTGACACCACCTCGACCAATCCGTCATTGCAGTCTGTGAATTATTTCCAGCCATGAATAATTAAGTTTAAAATTACAATTGTCTTAAGCGTTAAATCGCGGATTTTAATGTTGCACTTTTTATTCATGTCAAACTCCTTAGATTCAGGCAGATTTGCCATTCAAAACAATAATTGACTGCATCAAATCGCGAATTTTCGTTTGGAATAAGTTAACTTGAATTTTCGGAAATTTTGAGCATGATATCGCCATATTGTGGCGGCAATTTTTTTTCTTCATGTAAAGAGTAGGTGATTTTAAAATATTACAAGTGCCGAGGTTCAGAAGCACCTTCCGTAACAATTAGGTTGATACTTATAGAGTCCGTTAGATGCTTATCGGCGCCACATAGGGTTGACTAAAAATTCATCAACAGCATCCCCAACTAAAATAACTAAACCACTTTTTTTTCTTAATTTTATGTCCCGTTATTATTTTATGATTTGGGCGAATTCAATGATGCCTTGCGTTCGGGTTTACAACTCCCAGCATCTCATTCGTATGCTCGGTTGCCACCGTCTTCATCACAGTAAAGGAGGCCTAGATTTAGGAGAAACCTGTGGCCCGCTCTGTGACAGGTCATGAAAGCTCTGTAAAGAGGTTGGTCAGCCTGATTGTCCGCGTTGGGAAATTAATCAACACGTTAACCAACAAGGACCCAGTGCGATGGGCACGCTCTTAGATGTTACGCAAAAAGCTGACAAGTGATAACCCTTGCTGAAAAACAATTCCCACTTTTTCCCACAAAGAGAAAATTTGCAGCTTTCTACAAAATTGCTAACTCATCCGTATAAACTAAATGCACGCCAAAATTTGCAAGCGGTTTTTACCCTTAACTCGTTAGAATAGATTTTTTTTATATTTCGACAAACTACAATTTCCGATCAATTTGCACTTTGCCGATTTTTTTCTGTCATTGTCCATTTGATGGCCTAACTGCGTTTGGTGAGTAAGATTGAATAATACCCCTGACTTTCGTTACTTTGAAAGAAAAATTTAACGATAAAAGAACTTGTAAGCTTACGCTACTTATTTAATAAATGTATGTAACATTAGCATCTTATGGTAGATAGAATCCTGTTGTAATTTATATCTGAATAAGCCATTAATTCTTTGGTAAACCTCGACTACGGCTGCCTTTTCAGGCCGCTTCTCGAACCGCCTGTAGTCTCGGTTTACGCCATCGGTATTACTGTATTGAAATATGCTCAAACACAATTCAGCAACTTTTACTTTTACAACAAAAAAACTTCTTGACGAGGCCGTTATCATGTCGGGCTATGGCAACAATATCCATCTACATCCCACAATAACCGGTTGCTCAACCATTTATGTTTTATTTCGTTTTGTAACATTGTAACGATTGCCAGTCGGTATTATTTTCCACCAAATCAATATTCCTGAATCACCAATCAAGATTTTTTCTTTTGGAAAAGGGAAAACAAACCATCGGCACTCACGCATATTATCCATGGCCAATTTCCTTTGATTTAATGCGGCGTTACAGCCATTTTTACCTGTTAGCACTTTGCGACAGTTCCGTAAGAGAGAATCGTATGGAGAAAATAGCCCCCTGTAAATAGTACCCATTTTAAAGATAAATTCTCAATGCGCTTGGGTAGTAAATTTAAATTCAAAACCTCACGGACGAAACATGAATTTTTTTAACTGTTCTGTCCGGCGACCTTGATGTATTGAGATGCGTAAAATCTCACCTAGACATTTTACTAAATAAAATCAGGTCGACCATTTGAAATCGTTTAATTTCTACCAATCACAAAAGCGCAGTTGGACATTACGCCTAGGTAATTTTTATTTTCTCTTTAGGTGGAACTGGTGCACCTGGGCTTCTAATTATATTAATGTAATATGCTATGTAAGATTATTTATGAATTGACACCGATATTGTTATTGTTCATTAGGTGTCCTTTATAACATAACCTATAATACTTGGTTATATTTTTCATTTTTGCGCCAGTACTTCTCTTATTCAGTTCTATCCTTAAGATTTTAGTGTCGAGTCTTATAATTGATCTATGTTTCTTTTCATGTCGAATTTCCAACAACTCGATGGATGGAACCATCGAAATTTCTTTTTTCGGCCGGAGGATTATGTTGCGAGTTTAATTCCGGATTTCAACGTTGGAATTTTACCACCCCAGCAAGGTCACGCTGACGTCATGTGTGTAATCTGCCAAGCCCGAAGTCCACCTGACGTCAAATTGTAATGTGCCACTGTTTTCCAAAATTAATACTTATTGTTAGTTGAAATAATCCAATTTGATCAATTGTTGTAACAATACATAGCAATGATTTGTCTGTACGTAATGCAATCAATTGTAACGCTCGAGCTCGCTTGATCATTCGCCGGGTGCTCCTAACAATTAGCTATTAACCTAAAATTCCATTTCCGCCTCCAACTCTCCAACTCCCCGCATCCAAAGGTAATTTCGGCCCTATAATTAGAATTTTTCCCCAATTTCCCCTTTCCCCAACTTAAATTCAAACCTGACCAATCCTGTTGCTTGTCCTGCACTGCAACCCCGTCGCTACTTTGTTTAGCTGTCACTAACTTAACTAAATTTTCCCGAAACTAACAAATCCAAATTTCCCCAAGTAAGCCTAATGCCGTTGACGTTCCATTTAAGGCCTTAAGCCGAGGTTAGTGTCGCCCAAGAACTTCAGGCGAGCCAGAGCACACTATCGCTCATATGTTACATTAAACCAACACCAAAACTGAACCACGACTTCTAGCCTTGATCCATCTGTTAAGGTAAATTTGGAATTCCAGCAACCCCTTGACTCCCACCACGGCACATTTTCGAGCTTGTCCCTTAACTGTGGGGTTGGCATTGGGGCGGCTCCCATACTCACTAATCCCTACACTGCATTAAACAACAACCAATGGCAATTTTGCTTGCGTCACAATGCAGGAAAAAATAGCTTGTTGAAATCGAGTTGTTGCAAAATCGGGGATGACGTCAGGCAATCTTTAATCTTCGTAAAAGCATGTTACATTCTTCATCCCATCTCCATGGCGTATTATCTTTCAGAAGTTCATATAAACATTGTGTTTCGGCAGCAAATGAAGAAATGTAGCGACGAAAATACGATGTGAGTCCCAAAAATTGTCGTAACTTCTTTTTCGTAGACGGAACTTCCGCTTTGGAAATGGCTTCGGTTTTCCCGGGATCGGACTTTGCTCCCTCTTCAGAAAGTAAGTAACCCAATAACTTCGTCACTGGCTTACGCAGCTGAACCTTATTCACGTTGATTGTTAAGCTTGCACGATCCAATCTTGATAAAATAAATTTTATCTTCTCCAAATGCGGCTTCCAGATGTCAATACCACACCCTACGTCATCTTGGTAACCCCACAGTCCTGGATGGAGGGATCTGATAAGATTAAGTCTATTAGTCTCTGGAAGAATTCCCCATTCCGTAATCCAAAATGCATCGTAGTCGGAATAAATTGAGCTCCGGGGATACAAAAAGCGGCAAGTTTTTGAGAATCGATATTGAGAGGAATGTGATTATAAGCGCTCTTCAAATCGAATGTGGTAATATTAGACTTCCCCACAGTTGCAATAATATCATTTATCAATGGTAATGGATAAATATCGGTTTTGGTAGCCTCGTTCAAAAATCGGTAATCGTGAATTAAAAGAAAAGTACCATCTGATTTTTGTTTCAGAAACGCAACTGAGCAATTTGAAACTTCAGCCCGTTCAATTAAACCCTTATCCATCTCCACTTTACGCTTGGAGTTAAGAGGATATGGCTTAGCACAATGTCTAAATGGTTTTCGTCAACTCAA
The DNA here is from genome assembly GCA_023313725.1 of Lithobius niger. Lineage (NCBI taxonomy): Eukaryota > Metazoa > Arthropoda > Chilopoda > Lithobiomorpha > Lithobiidae > Lithobius > Lithobius niger. Next base: position 19,079 of record JAHWFP010102266.1, on the reverse strand, counting down.
TATGCATTTTCACACGAGTACAGTATCCCAATTCATCACGAAAAACATTTTTGTATTTTAAAAACAATCTATGAACATCACGCTTTTCATCAGTTGTCAAATCAGCTACTGCAACGATTTCATCCCATGGGTAGCTTTCCTGCACAACATTCAAGAGATTTATGGCTGACATCAAAAGACAAAGTTAAATTTTTTAAATTTACAACTTTCAGTCCAAGACCAAGAATTATCCCAGAAATCCAATTTAACTCCCAAAATTGAAAATAAATCGGTTCCTAAAATTATCTCAAGTAGAATATTGTCACGTACAATACATGGGTGTTGTAACTTTTTACCCTTAATACATAAGTCAGCTAAGAACCTGCCTTTAAGCTTTAAAGGAGACTGATCAACACCAATCACGTGGTCGATGACAATACATTTTCACCTTTAATTTCGTTCCAACAACTGGAGTGTACAAGTGAAAATGGCGAACCACTGTCCCAAATTCCTACAACAGTTTTATCACATAAAACCAATTCTACAAATGGTGTCAAACCAGGTTCTAAAACTTTGGTAAAATTAACAAAAATTTCGGGAGAAAAATTCCAAATGACACTCCCCTAAGCTGGAATGAACTAGTTTCCCGAATTTACATTATTTCTAGAAGTGCTACTTCTAACATCTTGGTTTACATTTATTTTCTTACATTTATTAGCATAATGTCCCTTTTCGTGACATCTCCAGCACTCAATATTTTCTAACTTTGATTTAGTTATATTTTCGGTTGACTTTTTCGACCCTTGCTCACCATTAGCATTTGAACTATGTTGCGACCTAAATTTTTGATCATCTCTTTTCGCCCGATCCATGTGACGTAACGTCAACTCAGCATCAGCTTTCAACTGATGAATTAAAAAATAAGTTTTGCTGCATAACATAGCAGTTAACCCTGGTAACATGTTACATTTAGCGATTCGTACTAATTCAGTTTCAGAAATTCTTTGTAAAAGTTGCGAATTCCAAATTATCAAGTCATGTACAAAATTACTTGGACTTTCATTATACTTCATTTTTGGATTATAAATCTTATCTTTCAATTCATCTTGTGCTGATAAACACACAAAACGGTCACAAAATTGGTTCTCAAATTCTTCCCATGGTGTGGCATTACACGTAAATTGTATCCATTCCTTCTACGTAATTAGGAACCCAATAATATATAAATTCGCTTTCTCAAATTCTCAACATTAAACATCGTAATATGAATAAAAATTTCGTCGGCGAAATACCACTACTTAGCCCAATGAAAGAAGGAACACTTACTTTCGGATAAAATGACGGTGGATTCCCCAAGGTATTTCTTCGCTCGAGTTCAGTGAGGTACTTAAATCGAATCTAGGAAAAAAATCCAAAGAAAAAAATCCACGGAAAAAAAATCCAATAAAATCCAAATAAAAATAATCCAAAGGAAAAAAAATCCACGGAATAAAAATCCAATGCCATTTTTAAATTTCATTTTCCCCCGCATATTGTTAATGTAAGGTTATTTCGTTGTTAATGCTACGAAACACGTTCAAAGCTGCCTGGTGCTTTCCTTTATGGAAGTGGCTATTTACAGTTACAGTACCTGCAAACAACTGGCTATTTACAGGTACTATACCTGTAAGTAATTGACTATTTACAGGTACTGTACCGGTAAGCTACTGGCTATTCACAGGTAGTGTTCAAAAAGTGAATACAACAAAGCCAACATACTTCAGTAGCACAAACGCATCCGGCTGCATTGCTGTCTGAATTGTAGTTTGATCTTCCAGGCAAACCATTACGAAAATAAGGAAAGACTGCAATGAAGGTTTTCATTTATTAACTAATCATTCTCGTTACTAAAGTCCGCAGATGTGCGTTAAAGTTACGTGTTACGCGTAATTCCAGAGCTGCGCTTCGACAAAACACATTACAAAATGTAAATTTTGCGGGAAGGCTTTTGAGTTACAGACTCACTGGTGGCCAAGATAACCAAATCTGTAATTACAATTGATGTTAACCACGCCAAATTTGAGGAATTTGGGCCAGATTTTTACCTGAAAACGTGGACGTTAAGCTATCGATGTGTTTTAAAGCCACGTTTAACGTGTAATTTCAGAACAGTGTGCTTATACAATCTTCGACAAAACGCCTTATAAATGTTAATTTTGCGGGAGGGCGCTTGAGTTACAGACTCACCACTCGTGGCCAAGACATCAAATCTCTAAACATTCTCACAAACTGATGTTAACTAGGGCAGATGTGAGCGATATGGGGCAAATCTTTACCTGAAACGTGAACTTTGTGCAGTCGTTTTAAGCGTTACAAAAGCGAATTTATTACACATTTATACGAATCGAAAAATTATGCGCTGTACAATGGCGCCATCTGTTATCAATTATATCGTTAACCGTTACAGATTGTTCACTGGCGCTTGAAAACTTACCATATTTTCTTAGATTACTTTACGTAGGCTTAGCTAATGTTTATTTTGTTGATAATATTTGTTTGTTCATGGTTTGTGCATTCCTTCGCTTGCTGCAGGATTTAACGATATAAAAGACAACAGATGGCGCCGGGGTAGCATTGTGCGATTTTCGTAAAAAAAAAAATTAGCAATAAAATGCTGTTTTCGTTCATATCTAGCCTAGGCTTATATGGATTTGATGAATAACCACCATGCCTGATCAGTTACGAAATTCACACAGTAGAAAGAAACTATTTAAATGTAATGTGTGTATGCACGATTTTTCGTCTTTTGACTAGTGCAGTGTTATCTTTTTACGAAATTGCAATTAATCGGATTCATTTGGGTTTCATGAATGAACATGTTGTCGGATCTGGTTTATGAGATACGCATGGAAATGAAAAACCATTTAAATATAATGTGCGCAGATGAGCTTGTTAGTTGTTATACAATTTTTTGGCAGGGGGTGAGAGAAAAATAAATAAAAAAATTGAAAATGAGGTGCCACAATTCAGCTAGGGGTCTGTCTAGAAGGAGGGCTTCCCAAAAAAATAATTCATTTCCAGCAATTTTAGTACCTTTGAAAAGTTATGAAAACCAAATTTCACAATATGTTTTACTTGCAACAAACGCTTTGTCTACTTTAAACAAATTTTAGTTCTAATTTTTCGGATCAGGAGATGGGGTACTCCCCAGCCCACACACCCCTGGGTGCCGACACTATAGTTGAGTGGTAGTGATTGTTTATGATCGCTTAAAGCAAACTTAACTGAAACAAGCTACTGTCAGCCTTTCGCACGAGCTTGATTGTATAGTATTTCACGTTAAAAAGTCACATGCCACGCGCACAATGTCAGCTCTGACAAGTCGATGCTTTTGAAAGGTTTGTCGTATGGCTATGTAATTTGTAACTCGAGTAAGGGTGTACTTTAGATATTACTGGAATTTTCAGGATTTTCCTAGACGACCTTCGAATATTCAGGCAGATCGTACTTTAATGTGAAATCAAACTGCAATAGTCGAAATAATTATTCTTTACGTGCTTAGCATTAGTAAATAACGAGGAAGAACACATGTTCAGTTGCTTTATGGTAGCTAGTTGCTTGAAAACATAGTACCTGTAAATAGCCAGTTGCGTGCAGGTACTGTACCTGTAAATAGCCAATAGCTCACTGGTACAGTACCTGTAAATAGTCAATTACTTACAGGTATAGAACCTGTAAATAGCCAGTTGTTTGCAGGTACTGTACCTGTAAATAGCCACTTCCTTTATTTATTCAAACTCCCTTTCTTCCTCAACAGTTCTGTCATTTGATTCCTTGAATATATTCTAGGTCGTACATCGCGCATCTATAAGTTAGTTCCTAGTCCAGTGCGATAGCAATAATGTTATGATTGCCATGGAGCAAAATGTTATGTGGATACCTATCAATGACATCGTCTGGTTATATGCGCACAGTCGAATAATCCATGACAACATACAGAATTCCCTTTGAAGAAATTACTGTTTCAGTAACTTTGGACTCTTATTACTGACCGTTTCGTTACGAATCGGCAGGCAGTCAAAACCGACGATGTGTGAACATTTCAGATTTTTTTTTAGCTTTTAGCTGTGAAAGACCAGCGTGAAAACACGGCTTAATACGGCCGAAAAAAAATGCACTTAAAACCAACCGGTTGTACAGTACATCGCGGCCTAAAGGTTTTTCACATTCATCTCTCCAACAATACCCTGCACGAACAGTAATCACGTTGGACGATGCCATCATGTTGCAGTCATTATTGGCAATTTCTACGGAAACATGTTAAGTTTATTAACTTTCAACAATTGATACGATTTTATCATATCTATTATTTCACTCTAGTATTTTACCACGTCCCTGACACACTTCCGTACTTAGCCGTGGCGCTAAGAAAATCATTCCCCCACACCATTTTCGTCGCAACATTCCCCTTCTACTTTTTACCTGCAAATATTCATTGTTGCCCCACTGTTAGGCTGGCAGTCGGCGACTCCGTGGGTCCATGCCAGTCCTGCTGCTCCGGCAATAGCCCCCTGATTTTTTTTTAAACTTTTCTACTGTTAACATTTCTGAGGTTTTTGCATAAAAAAATAATACTATAAAGTGAAAAAAAATTATATTGGATTTTCTTAACATGGATTTTTTTTCCTTTGGATTTTATTTCCTCTGGATTTTTTCCCCCATATTCTCCGTTTACCAGGTAAATCTGGCACGTGACATGCTGACGCGTGTGGCAGACAGACGTCGCCGACTCCATTTGGTGCCAAAAGGGGAGGTTCACTTGAGGTACTCACATTTAAAAAAAAAAGAAAACAGAACTAAATTAAAATACAATTTCAGTAACTCCTGCTCTATGAGGAAAATATTCATACAATTACAATTTCAGAAAAACAATCGTTGAAAAGAGCCAAAAAAAATATTGGTAGCTAACAACTTATCCGATGAGGGTTTCGTGACTTTCGATTTATGGTGCTCATCGGAGCCATTGCGCAAAATTATTTTCAAAGGAAGAATAGTTGACTTAGTGTCAAGAATAATACAACAATTCCTACTTCTAAATTCACTTCGTTCCTCATGAATAGTACACATAAACCTATTTTTACACAAAAATCTCACTTAGGTGAAAAGAAATTGAAAGTTTTTAATGATATCCTTAAAAATGGAAGGGGAATGGATAATTTCCAAATTTTTCCTGGCGAAAACCTTCTTGATTGTTCCAGTTAACAGTTTTACAAATTATTTTCCCGGAAAATTGCTCTATAAAATTCCAACAAAACTTTAAAAACCAAATTATGCACAAAATACGTCGTGGGTATAATAAACAATTTTGTCGTGTAAACCAAAATTTTTCACCAAACGTACAACTAAAAACCTTTGCACGTCTTAAAATTCTACACAATACTAACATATATTCATTCATACCAGAGCTGAACTAATTTCGGATTTGTATTAAAAAATTTAAAACGCATGTGAACGTCAAATCTCAAAATTTGCCCAATCCAGAGATTTCATAAGACTACAAGCTCGCGAGAGGTATCGGGTTACAAAATATCTTTACCAGACATAAACAACACTTTTTCAGGTTTCCCCGAAACAATTTGAAGTTTTAATTATCGTATAGGGAGTGTCGCTTGAAACAGGGGAGGGAGATTGTGGTGGTATAAAAATACTATTGTAACTAATGACTATCAAGGAGAAATATCAATTCATTGGCATTAAATTTCAAAGACATTTATTTTTAAAACATGAAACTCGCATTGGGATTTATACAATTCTTTAAAATGGTGCGTTCAACGCTTAACAGTATAACATTGGCCTACTCGAAGGAATTCTCATAATTGACAATAAAAATTATACAACTTCAAATTTTACACAACACTTGCTTGAAATAGTAGGAGGTACTCGTAGTACATGGTCAACTGAAGACACAAATGAATCCATAAACAGCAGATGGTTTGCGGTTCGAGTCCTCGTATACAAATACGAAATAACTTGCCAAATTCGGATGGAGATACAAGGCAGCGATGTTAGAGTTGTACTTCAGTCACGCCACACCAGCGTAACGTCCAGCCTGGTAGAAGGATGAACGCATCCAGTTGAGAACTAGACGTCACGACAACGTCCGTCTACCCGATCACGGGCCAGTACTCTTTGATTCCGGAGGCGGTTTTGTATATGCGAGCCAGCCAAGACGCCGTATTTACATACGAGCAGTTTTCAAAATAAGATAAAGAACAGGAATTAATATTTATAAATAATTAATATGACACACAAGTATATGTAATAAAACTGACATGAGTACAAAATATAAAACACTTCCACCGAAATATCATGAGAAATTAAGTCTTCCCACTGTGCATGAGTGGCATGCCCCGATGAGTCCCGGTGACGTCACAAATCATGACAAAATTCCCCCCCCCCCCCCTACCAAACAAGTTGTGTTCCCGCACACCGGAAGTGAGGTAAGTTCGGGAAAAGAAAAAACCAGCCACAATCAATCACAACACAGCGAAAAAATTGCTAAAGATCAAACCATTTAGCTTCCAGCAAAAATCAAACAAGTTTAAATTGCCAAAGTGTTTTTTTTTAATGCTGTGGAAACGAATTCAAGATCCTTAATAGTTTTTTTTTGTAAGGAGCGTCCTTATACTTCATGAAAAACTTCACAAAAAACTTCAAAGTTAACAACTTTTTCCCAGGAGAAGCTGGGTATCATAAACCAACGAGGTTGACAAAATTGATTTTACAAAGTTTTAAAATTAAAACTTGTTTCCCCAAATCAGAAACTTAATTATAAAGTTAAGAAAAAAAAACTACTTTCAGGAAATAGAGAAAAATTGAGGTCAACAAAATATACACAAATTCAAATTTAGATGTGTCAAAAAGTAACAAATTCACACAATATATCTGAGTAATATATGCTTTCAGTTCAGATATAAGAAAAGTACCTTTTAAATGTTTGTTATTCAATACCAACATTTCTTAACCTATAAGTTAACGGGTTAAGTCCTTCCGTGACTTCATAAGGTCCGTCCCAAGACGAAGCTAATTTAGCTGAAAAATCTACGTTTTTTGTCACTTATATAATGCGGTTTTTTAAGTACAGGGGCTCCAACCTTAAATTCAAAATCCTTCCTATTGACATCGACTCTGGCTTTTGTATCCTCAAATTGCTGACGTTGGTTATCTTGAGCAACCTTAATAGTATCCTTGATGTTTTTGGATAAAGTCACAGCCCACTTAGATGGCTTCCACTTGGATGGCAGGATATCGTTAAAGTTCACGTTACTTAGTAAAGCAATTTCTCTTCCAAAAGTCAAGAAGCTGGGTGAGAATCCTGTAGCGTTTCGTTTGATACAGAGGCACGAATAGATATTGCTATTAATGGAATGTTGACGTCCCATTTCTTCTGATTACCGGTCAGTCTTCTCTTCACCATGCTTTTAACGGTCCCAATTAATCGTCTGCACGGTTCGTTTAAGGCGAGTAAAAAGAGAGAAACTTATGTTTAATGTTCAGGAGTTTGCACATCTCATACATGATAGCACCACTCAAATTTTTCGCATAATCGCTGATTATCGTGGAAGGAGTTATAAATTTTGCAAAAACATCGTAGACTGGTTTCTTAGCAATAGTTGGAGCTTTGCTATTCGGAATTGCGAATAATTCCGGCCATTATGAAACATTGTTGACTACAATAAGCAAAAATTTGTTACCTTTCGTACTCCTCACGTATGGTCCGGTAATGTCCATGGATAAACATGAACCTGGTGTCATTAGATCACTTGCCACCCTCATCAAGCCTTTCTGTGGCCCCACTTCTGTCCTATGGCATGGACAGGTTCACAACGTTTGACGTAAGATGCCAGTTGCTTCGACATACTCCACCACGTAAAATTGCGTTGAAGCATCTCACTTGTTCGTGCTACACCTACATGACCAGTGTTGAATTCTTCCTGGCATGATGCAATTAGTGTCGCACAATCTTCTTTTGGAATGAGGATCACAAATCTTTCCCAGGAGGCCATCTTTCATAATAGTGTTCAAGGCTATTCTTCTTGCTCTTCTTCCAAGTTTGGAATCCAGGAACCATAAAGGACATCCATAAATTAATCCATGAATTCTCGAATGATGATCAACTCTTGATCTTCCAACTGAGAAGTTAAAACTTTCGAATTTTCGGATTTGGAGTCCTTCTCACCAGGGAGTCGAACCGTAACCGAACCGTAACCAAAAACCGGTTAAAACCGTTTGAAATTGCCGAACCGAAGCCGTAACCGAACCGAAAAACTTACTGGTGGCATTAACCGTAACCATAACCAAACCGAAATGAAATATCGGTTATTTTTTTCGGTTCTTGTCCGTTGCTTGACGTTTCATCATCGCTGTTTTTAGCAATACTCTTATCCTGTAATCACGGATATAGATTTACCAACAGTAACTAATAAAGTTTTAACAACGAATGTGCAATTTAGTAATTTATTGTTTTTGGTTTATTTACGTAAAGGTTGGCTAAATTAAGCTTGATTCAGAAAAGATTTGACTGCTAGCATGCCGTTTAGATTGAAGCTATGCTATGCTAATTAAGCAGTAAGCATAACAATGAGTAATTGTTTCCCACATGGGTTAACCCAGAATACCATATTGCGCGCGACCAGAAATAGTTTGCACGATAACAATGATACACCAATTGAAGTCACGTTTTTCTACCCGGCCCCCTCACCCTTTCCCCGCATTAGTTGTATATGAAGGGAAGGCGTGGGGGGGGGGAGGGGAGAGAGGAGCAAAGGCTCAAAAGAGCAAAGGACCAAGGACCAAAGGACCAAAGGCCCAGACAATGTATTCCACCAGACCAGGCCTGCACGAAAAAGAAAGAGGTGGGAAACGTTCGGGTACCACTAAGTAATTTCCCTTAATCAATTTCTGATACTGTAGTGCCTTGCCTGGCTTCGGTAGTAAGTGCTTTGAAAGGATTTTTTTTTTGTTCGTTAAAAGTACTTTAGTTAGGTGGTCTACAATGTAAACCTACGTTACAGTGAGTAAGCTACTTTTGTTTTACAGTCCTGCAAGTGATATCCAAATTTAAAAAAATATATATGCTATTGACTTTGATACTAAATTTGTAAGCTTTGCAAATCTGAAAACTAGGCAGCTAAAAAGCTTTGTAAATTTGCAGCTAAAAAGTAACTAGAATAAGCAACTAAAAAGTTACACTAATTTGCAAACTAAGGTCAAACTTATTTGTTCGTTGTTAGTTGTTTGAGCAAATAATTATGGCTAGTTAAGTATTAAAACTGGTTAAAACTGTAACCGAGTAAAACCAGTTAAACCATAACCGGTTAAAACCAAAAAATAAAAACGGTTCGAACCGAACCGTAACCGAACCGAAATTTAAAATTAAACCGAACTGTAACCGGAAACCGAACCGAAAAAAATAACAGTTCGACTCCCTGCGTCTCACCACAAAAGCAATCGGAAAGGGATTTCTTAACAAATAGTCAGCAATGTTATTACTCTTCCCTGGTACATATATTTTAAACTTGAAACTCTGCAATCTCAATACGATCTCGTCAATCTACCTGTGATGTCTTTTGAGTTTTTAAGCCATTCCAGGCTTTGGTGATCAGAAAGTACGGCAAATTCACTCCCATCTAAGTAGTAATGAAAATGTTCAATCGACCAAATTAACGCTAAACATTAAATTTCCGGAATTGAGTACGATTTTTCTTGATTTTTCAATGCACGACTTGCATATTGTATAACACTTGGCTTCTTTCCGTCGTACTGCATTAAACAACAACCAATGGCAATTTTGCTTGCGTCACAATGTAGGAAAAAAATAGCTTGTTAAAATCGAGTTGTTGCAAAATTGGGGGTGACGTCAGGCAATCTTTAATCTTCGTAAAAGCCTTGTTACATTCTTCATCCCATCTCCATGGCGTATTTATCTTTCAGAAGTTCATATAAACATTGTGTTTCGACATCAAATAAAAAAATGTAGCGACTGAAATACGATGCGAGTCTAAAAAATTGTCGTAACTTCTTTTTCGTAGAGGGAACGTCCGCTTTGGAAATGGCTTCGGTTTTCCCGGAATCGGACTTTACTCCCTCTTTATAAATTAAGTAACCCAATAACTTCGTCACTGGCTTACGCAGCTGAACCTTATTCACGTTGATTGTTAAGCTTGCACGATCCAATCTTGATAAAATAAATTCTATCTTCTCCAAATGTGGCTTCCAGATGTTAGTACCACACCCTACGTCATCTTGGTAACCCCACCGTCCTGGATGGAGGGATCTGATAAGATTAAGTCTATTAGTCTCTGGAAGAATCTTCCCCATTCCGTAATCCAAAATGCATCGTCGTCGGAATGAATTAAGCTCCGGGGATACAAAAAGCGGCAAGTTTTTGAGAATCGACATTGAGAGGAATGTGGTTATAAGCGCTCTTTAAATCGAATGTGGTAACATTAGACATCCCCACAGTTGCAATAATGTCATTTATCAATGGTAATGGATAAATATCGGTTTTAGTAGCCTCGTTCAAAAATCGGTAATCGTAAATTAAAAGAAAAGTACCATCCGATTTTTGTTTCAAAAACGCTTCTGAGCAATTTGAAACTTCAGCCCGTTCAATTAAACCCTTAGCCAACATATCATTAATAATCTTATCCATCTCCGCTTTACGCTTGGAGTTAAGAGGATATGGCTTAGCACAATGTCTAAATGGTTTCGTCAACTCAATATGCATTTTCACACGAGTACAGTATACCAATTCTTCACGAAAAACATTTTTGTATTTTAAAAACAATCCATGAACATCACGCTTTTCATCAGTTGTCAAATCAGCTTCTGCAACGATTTCATCCCATGGGTATCATTCCTGCACAACATTCACAGATTTATGGCTGACATCAAAAGACATAAATCTACATTTTTAAAATTTACTACTTTCAGTCCAAGACCAATTGAAAATAAATCGGTTCCTAAAATTATCTCATGTGGATCTCATGTAGAATATTGTCACGTACAATACATGGGCTTTAAAGGAGACTGATCAACACCAATCACGTGGTCGATGACAATAAATTTTCACCTTTAATTTCATTCCAACAACTATGTGTACAAGTTAAAATGGCGAACCACTGCCCCAAATTCCTACACAGTTTTATCACATAAAACCAATTCTACAAATGGTGTCAAACCAGGTTCTAAAACTTTCGTAAAATTAACAAAATGTCGGGAGAAAAATTCCAGCTGACACTCCCCTAATCTGGAATGAGCTAGTTTCCCGAATTTACATTATTTCTAGAAGTGCTACTTTTAATATCTAGGTTTACATTTATTTTCTTACATTTATTAACGTAATGTCCCTTTTCGTGACATCTCCAGCACTCAATGTTTTCTAACTTTGATTTAGGCCTAGTTATATTTTCTGTTGACTTTTTCGACCCTTGCTCACCATTAGCATTTGAACTATGTTGCGACCTAAATTGTTGATCATCTCTTTTCGCCCGATTCATGTGACGTAACGTCAACTCAGCGTCAGCTTTTAACTGATAAATTAAAAAATAAGATTTGCTGCATAACACAACAGTTAAACTTGGTATCACGTTACACTTAGCGATTCGTACTAATTCAGTTTCAGAAATTCTTTGTAAAAGCTGCGATTTCCAAATTATCAAGTCATGTATAAAATTTCTTGGACTTTCATTATACTTCATTTTTCGATTATAAATCTTATCTTTCAATTCATCTTGTGCTGATAAACACACAAAACGGTCACAAAATTGGTTCTCAAATTCTTCCCATGTTGTGGCATTACACGTAAATTGTATCCAATCCTTCTACGTAATTAGGAACCCAATAATATATAAATTCGCTTTCTCAAATTCCCAACATTAAACATCGTAATATGAATAAAAATTCCGTCGGCGAAATACCACTACTTAGCCCAATGAAAGAAGGAACACTTACTTTCGGATAAAATGACGGTGGATTCCCCAAGGTATTTCTTCGCTCGAGTTCAGTGAGGTACTTAAATCGAATCTAGGAAAAAAATCCAAAGAAAAAAATTCACGGAAAAAAAATCCAATAAAATCCAAATAAAAATAATCCAAAGGAAAAAAAATCCACGGAATAAAAATCCAATGCCATTTTTTTTATTTCATTTTCCCCCGCATATTGTTAATTTAAGGTTATTTCGTTGTTAGTGCTACGAAACTCGTTCAAAGCTGCCTGGTGCTTTTATTTATTCAAACTCCCTTTCTTCCCCAACAGTTCTGTCATTTGATTCCTTGAATATATTCTAGGTCGTACATCGAGCATTTATAAGTTAGTTCGTAGTCCAGTGCGATAGCAATAATGTTATAGTTGCCATGGAGCAAAATGTTATGTGGATACCTATCAATGACATCTTTTCGTTATATGCGCACAGTCGAATAATCCGTGACAACATAAAGAATTCCCTTTGAAGAAACTACTGTCTCAGTAACTTTGGACTCTTAATACTGACCGTTTCGTTACGAATCGGCAGGCAGTCAAAACTGACGATGTGTGAAAATTTCAGATTTTTTTTTAGCTTTTAGCTGTGAAAGACCATCGTGAAAACACGGCTAACACGGCTTAATACGGCCGAAAAAAATGCACTTAAACCGGTTGTACAGTAGATCGCGGCCAAAAGGTTTTTCACATTCATCTCTCCAACAATACCCTGCACGAACAGTAATCACGTTGCACGACGCCATCATATTGTGGTCATTATAGGCAATTTCTACGGAAACATGTTAAGTTTATTAACTTTCAACGATTAACACAATGTTATCATATCTATTATTTCACTCTAGTATTTTAGCACGTCCCTGACACACTTCCGTACTTAGCCGTGGCGCTATGAAAGTCATTCCCCCACACCATTTTCGTCGCACCATTCCACTCCTACTTTTTACCAGCAAATATTCATTGTTGCCCCACTGTTAGGCTGGCAGTCGGCGACTCCGTGGGTCCATGCCAGTCCTGCTGCTCCGGCAATAGCCCACAGATTTTTTTTTTTTCATTTTTTTACTGATATCATTTCTGAGTTTTTTGCATAAAAAAATAATACTATAAAGTGAAAAAAAATTATATTGGATTTTCTTAACATGGATTTTTTTTCCTTTGGATTTTTTTTCTTTGGATTTTATTTCCTCTGGATTTTTATTCCTCTGGATTTTTATTCCTCTGGATTTTTATTCCTTGATTTTTTTTTCGTGGATTTTTTTTCCCATTTACCAGTTAAATCTGGCACGTGACATGCTGACTTGTGTGGCAGACATAGAGATGTCGCCGATTCCATTTGGTGCCAAAATGGGAGGGTCACTTGAGGTACTCATATTTACAAAAAAAGAAAACAGAACTGAATTAACATACAATTTCAACAACTCCTGCTCTATGAGGAAAAAATTCTTACCATTACAATTTCAGAAAAACAATCGTTGAAAAGAGCCGAAAAAAATTGGTAGCCAACAACTTATCCGCTGAGGGTTACGTGACTTTCGATTTATGGCGCTCATCGGAGCCATTGCGCAAAATTATTTTCAAAGGAAGAATAGTTAACTTAGTGTCAAGAATATACGACAATTGCTACTTCTAAATTCACTTCGCTCCTCATGAATAGTATGCATAAACCTATTTTTACACAAAAATCTCACTTAGGTGAAAAAAAAATTCCTGGCGAAAACCTTCTTGAGTGTTCCAGTTAACAGTTTTACAAATTATTCTCCCAGAAAATTGCTCCATAAGAGTCCAACAAAGCTTTAAAAACCAAATTATCCACAAAATACGTCGTGGGTATAAAACATTTTGTCGTGTATACCAAAATCTTTCACCAAAAGTAAAACTAAAAACCTTTGCACTTCTTAAAATTCTACTCAATACTAACAATGCCAGAGCTGAACTAATTTCGGATTCGTATTAAAAAATTTAAAACGCATGTGAACGTCAAATCTCAAAATTTACACAATACGGAGATTTCATAAGACCACAAGCTAGCGAGAGGAATCGGATTACAAAATATCTTTACCAGACATAAACGACATTTTTTCAGGTTTCCCCGAAACATTTTTGAAGTTTTAATTATCGTATTGGGAGTGTCGCTTGAAACTGGGGAGGAAGATTGTGGTGGTATAAAAATACTATTGTAACTAATGACTATCAAGGAGAAATATCAATTCATTAGCATTAAATTTCAACACATTTACTTTTAAAACATGAAACTCGCATTGGGATTTATGCAATTCTTTAAAATAGTGCGTTCAACGCTTAACAGCAAAACTGTTCCTACTCGAAGGACTTCTCATAATTGACAATAAAAATTATACAACTTCAAATTTTACACAACACTTGCTTGAAATAGTAGGAGGTACTCGTAGTACATGGTCAACTGAAGACACAAATGAATCTATAAACAGCAGATGGTTTGCGGTTCGAGTCCTCGTATACAAATACAAAATAACTTGCCAAATTCGGATGGAGAGATAAGGCAGCGATGCTAGAGTTGTACATCAGTCACGCCACACCAGCGTAACGTCCAGCCTGCTAGAAGAATGAACGCATCCAGTTCAGAATTTGACGTCACGACAACGTCCGTCTACCCGATCACGGGCCAGAACTCTTTGATTCCGGAGGCGGTTTTGTATATGCCAGCCAGCCACGACGCCGTATTAACGTACGATCAGTTTTCAAAATAAAATAAAGAACAGGAATTAATATTTACAAATAATTAATATCTCACACAAGTATATAATTATAATAAAATTGACATGAGTCTAAAATATAAAACATTTCCACCGAAATATATTCAGAAATGAAGTGTTCCCACTGTGCATGAGTGGCATGCCCCGACGAGTTCCGGTGACGTCACAAATCGTGACAACAGAAATTAACATAAAGGAAAATGACTTACCAAATTATTTTTTTAAATGGCTGTAACATGTACGCAGTAGGGTGTCTTGAATTTTTCGTTTCTGACAAATTTTTGAATCTGAAAATGCCTGACCCTCTCAAAAGTTTCCTGTTAGGACCCTGATTATAGGAAAAAAGAATTTCTCATTTTGAAAATTTTTAAATATCTCACACTTGATTCGAAGTTTCAAATTTTTCCAATTTTCGACGTAGAACTAGATTTTTTCACTCAAGACAGTTTTTCAACTCTGAAAACACTACCCCTCAAAAGGCTCTTCTAGCACCCTAAACATGGACTAAAAAAATTTCTCAATTTGACAATTTTTAAATAATAATAATAATAATAGTTTGTTGCAAACGCAACCGGAGTGGCAAGGACCTGGTGGTCGCCAGCTGCCATCCGATATTAAAACTAAAAAATAAAAATAAAAACGTACAAAAGGTAAGAGTTTAAAAGTATACGATGAAGACGCTGGCTCGGCTGCAAAGGAAGGTTGATGGAATTGGGCTGGGGTCACGAGTGCCTTACCACCTTGATTAGACCTGCCAGGGACACAATGGTCCACGATGGCCTCGCCCAACGTGAGGGACAAATAGAGGGGGTGGGGAAAGCCGGGTACCAATGTCAATGCTACTTAAAAAATAAAAAAAATTAATGTATCTTAGTTCTTGGCCCAAAAAAAGTGTCAATCTTAAAAAATATAACAATAAAAGTAAAAAGTACAATGTTTCACCACAGAAGGGTTGTGAGCCGCTGACACCGCGCAAAGTAATGGGGGGGGGGGGGGAGATCAAGAATCTCTCTTCAGGAAGGCAGACAAATTTTCAACAGTTCCCTGCGAAACCCAATCACAGAATCCGTACAGACAGTCTTGGAACGAAGTGCATGCCAGATGGGAACCACCCGCAGTGCGAAAAAATATTAGCGACAATTCAGTCTGGATTCCCTAGTTGCCAGTTTCCAGGGATGACCATGAGTGCAGTAGGTTCGCGCGGCCAAGTCGAAAAAGGGAAGGTCAATCGATATTAAGTTTCGCAATATCTTATATGTCAAAATAAGATCAAATCTTAGATGTTGCAATTCCAAAAGTTCAAGTCAGCTCTTGAGAGACGTTCGATATGGTTGACGTTTCGAAGTCTGGGGAGGCCCTTAGGAAATCTCCTCTGAACGGACTCGACCAGGTCAATATCCTTGGCCAAATACGGGGACTATACACCGGGGTAGCATACTCAAGCAAAGGGAGTACAAAGGTCTTAAATACCCAAACTTTAGTTTGCACATGTCCAGACGTGAAGCAACGGTTTACTATCGCAATTCAAGGGAAGATTTCACGTTGCCTGTGACCCAGATGCCCAGATCCCTGAATTCATCCACAAAAGGAAGACACTCTCCGTCAATCATGTTGTGGTAATCCGGGGGTATAGATCCGATATGCCTGGACTTGCACTTCGAAAGAGATAGGGGCAGCTGCCACAAGTTAGACCACTTGAGTACGCTGTGAGTATCAGCCATAAGATCAGGGAAAGAAACCCCGGCTAAATTTTCAGTTCCGATTTTGACGTAATCCGCAAATTTTGCCCCATAACACAGAGAATTCGGCATATCAAGGTCGTTAACATAGACCAAAAAAGAATGGGACCGAGTACTGAACCCTGGGGGACGCTGCTTGGGACTCTCGCCTTACCCGAGAGAAAATGCTCCACCTAAGTTCCTGGACTCGATTTTTTAAGGAAGGCAGCAGGCCAGTTCAGCAGGTGGCCGAATATATCGCAACCACATAGTTTAGCTAACAACTTGTGATGGACCACTGACTCAAAAGCTTTCTTGAAACCAAAGTAAACAACATCACTGTGGACTCCGATCTCCAGCGCCTCCGTCCAACGATCAAGTACACTCAAAAGCTGGTTGTCGCAGATAGGCCCGACAGAAAGTCAAATTGGTTATGGCCAATAATTGGTGAGGTAGTTAATTATTGCACCGCTTCCATGACTTCACATGCCACACAAGTAAGTGCAACTGGTCTATCATACTCTGGGTTAGACGGAGCCCCCTTCTTAAAAATTGGGACAACAATGGCGTTCTTCCAAATATCCGGTAACGTGCCCTGATCAAAAGACATGTTAAAAATAACTGATAGCAGGAGTGTAATAAACCCGGAGTATGCAACTTCATTTTACCGACGGTTCCTTCCCTGGTTCCTGTCATCGCCTTGAAACGGCCGAGCTACACGGGGTGAGGTCATAGTAGCAAAACGACATAACAGCAAAACGACATAACAGCAAAGCGACATAACAGCAAAACATGTTTCTGACATAACAGCAAAACGTCACAAGAGCAAAGTGCAAAAATCCACGTTAGCGTCATAACAGCAAAACGACAGTACAGCAAACGTCAGTACAGCAAAACGTCAGTACAGCAAAACGTCAATACAGCAAAACGACACTACAGCAAAACGACACAACAGCAAAACGTCACAACAGCAAAACGTCATAACAGCAAAACGACAGTTCAGCAAAACGTCATAACAGCAAAACGACAGTACAGCAAAACGACAACATAGCAAAAATGTATCAACAAAACCGTCATAGCAGCAAAACGACACAACAGCAAAACGTCACAACAGCAAAACGACACAACAGCAAAACGTCACAACAGCAAAACGACACAACAGCAAAACGACACAACAGCAAAACGACACAACAGCAAAACGACACAACAGCAAAACGACACAACAGCAAAACGATAGTACAGCAAAACGATAGTACAGCAAAACAACGGTACAAAAAAATGACATAGCTACAAGGTCACTTGATGTTTCTTCAATAATGCAGGTGCTTTGTGGTATGCTATAGCATGGCTTAGCTAGCTGGGGAGGGGGGGGGGCACGTAACCCCTCCCACAACTTTCCGAGGGGGGG
>JAHWFP010102265.1:23448-86047 GCA_023313725.1 Lithobius niger | reverse complement strand
TGCTTCATGGCTTCTCGCTTGTGGAACGCTGTTGCACACTGAGGTGATGCGTGCGTAGCAGGAGGAGTTTTTTTTTTTTTTGTAGAAAATAATTGCGATCAGTCGTTCTTCATTTGGCCTCATGAGGAGCGAAATCCAGAGCTACTCAGAACGTGAAATGGCACATATGGTGGCAATATTAGGACACTCCGTCGAGCCTGCAGGCTCTCATTTATGCGCTCCTGACGCAACTCTTTCCAAAAGCACTGTACTGCACTCCAATTACATCCGGTAATGAATCGTGCGTCTGTTCCAGTGTATTTTGCTCAAAGGGGACGTTATCGCTTGACTGCGTAGGTGTGATTGCTTTGACACTCCCATTTTGTTTGTACAAACAAAATCATTCGAACAACGAGTCGCCTATTGTTGTAGCCTTCGCTGCTCCATTGTTATAGATAGCCATGCTGATAGGCAGCGAGCAGCAGCTAGACCACGCGATACCGTAGTTGGTGAAGCAGTTGAAAGAAAAAGTAAAGGATTATTTTTTGTAAATAAAACTGTAAAAAAGACTTATCATAAAACTTATTAATAACTGTTAGGTCTATAAACAAAAAATACTGAAAACTATTTCACACACAAAAAATGGACAACGAACTAGCCAGGTACGAACTTTGGAACAGACAGTACCTTCCTAAACCACCGAACAGAACGCATCACTGTTAGAGACAGTTTGGCTCCAAACTTGACGTAGCGCGTGTGCAGTAACGTTGCGTGAGCCGTTTAGTACCTTCCGAAACTGAAATCACAGCTCAGCAAAATCAACAAGCTCAACAAAGCACTCGTTACGTCATTCCTTTAACATGGCCAGGTGGCTAATTGATTGGACCAGGCGAGGCTAATGGATGTGACCAGGCGCGAGCAATGGCAAATTGCAAACCATCTCGGGGAGGTGGTTGCAGGTGATTGCCAGTGGTGGAGCTTTTGAGCATTCACAAGGTAATAGTTTTGCCGGAAACAGAGTAATCGCTGACGATGGTTGACGTAAGCAAGCCAAATCAACACAGGAAATGAACTGAACTGTCACCAACAGTGGTGCGTTTGGTTCGTTCTGTTTGGTGCTTTAGGAAGGTACTGAAATTGTTCTGGTACTGTTACGCCTTCACAAGGCCAAATGTGATTGAACTGAGTTCACTGGAGACTGAGGAATGCAGCTTCAGTCCCGGTTGGCCTTGAGCCTTCAGTTTTTGTGAGTATCTTCCTCTACTGCACGGTCGAGTGGAACGATAGTATACAGGAAGGTTGGTCCTTCCCCAGCTCATTAAAGTGGCACTATCACCGATTGAAATGCGAACTGAAATACCGTGGCGCCATCTAGCGGCAACGATATTGTTAACCTTTATAGCTTGCTCCCAGGTGCACGAAGACGAACCAAATTTTCACTCAATAATTAAGGATATCGTGGCTTGTTTGCTTCATTAAAAGAAATACCGTTATGCACTCCTTCGCTTGGTGCAAGCAAGTGCTAGATGGTACTGCATAGCGCTAGATGATGTCAGATTTCGTCTGCTTTCAATCAGTGATAGTGCCACTTTAAGTCGTTTTCCCACCAATATTTCGTGTGACGTCACTGGCTTCGGTCTGGTTTGGCTTGTGCGCATGTGCGTAAACTGTCGAGCTGCGGTGCGACGTCAGTGGCACCAGCAAAATCGACAGCCAATGCGAAAACTATATGCTCAAAGCTCGGAAGAGACCCGTCTGCTTCACTCTACTACTATACTACTACTATTCCAAGGTCTTTGGCTTCACTGGCTACAAACTAGGACGATATATGGTAAACTGCTACAGACAGGGATGTAGTTTCACCAACATTACGTCAAAACCCCGTAATATTTATAATAAAGAATTCAATAAAATTTATGAAAAGAGTATGAATAATTAGTATTCCCCCTTTAAAAAGATAGGATAGGTAACCAGCGCCACATAATGCTCTGGTGCCTAAATTTAGCATTTCCGTATCCATATCCGGCGCAATTTGTACGCGCAATCGGGTGGGCCTTTAAATGTATGTAAACACCACTCAAAATGGCGCATTGGTTTCACCGGAATCCTTTGAAAGCTACGGCTCCTTGCGGCTTTGAGCTGAAAATGTTCGCTGCTGACGGACAAGCGATACAGCTTTGCAGGTTGTACACCGATGTGCGATTATTGCCATTTTAGAAACGTATAAAGTTGTTTTTTTGAGCTGTCAAACCTAGTAGGGTTGTAGTGTTCGTGACACTTCCGCAATTTCAAAACGTAATTAATCATTTTTAATATGACGCATCGCCACTCTGTAATTTCACATTCGTTTATACTAGCAGTTAGAAACTTAATCGAACCGATTACCAACTGTTTATAGTTTGGGGTGTGGTAAAGTTTAGCGATCCGTATTCGTTAATCAATGGTGTTAGCATTGCTGGCTTGTCGTACGGTCAGGTCGGTTAAGTTAGGTTAGGTTAGGGATGATTTTTTAGGCCACGTTGGCTCGTCATTCTTTACCATTACCATATTTTGTTCGTCGTAGGTCTAGTTTATTGAAGTTTATAGTGAAGGTATTGTCATGGCACGTCTTAGCCACCTATTAAAGTGGCACTATCACGGATTGAAAGTCTGCAGAATCTGGCAACATCTAGTGTCACGCTCGCCCACGCACACCACCACCACCTAGTACTATCTAGCACTTGATTGCATCAAGCGAAGGAATATACAACGCCAATTCTTTTATCAAAACAAACAAGCCACGAGCCCTCTTAATGAATAAAAGTGTGGTACGTCCTCTTGCACCTGGGAGCAAGCTGTAAAGGTTAACGATATCACTGCCGCTAGATGGTACCACGGTATTTTCGTACAGTTTTCAATCGGTGATAATGCCACTTTAAAACTGATACCATAGAGCGTAAGGCTAAAGAACATAACATAGGGAACGAGTAGTCCCTGTAGCAGAATCAGAGCGACGCGCGACGCTACGTTGCAGTACGGCTGGCAGTGTTGCAGTACGATTTGTCCTGCACTTTTTTCTGTCTTAGTCTTCTTTTTGCGATAATTTCACCAAAAATTGACAGATTTTGACGTTCAAATACACCATTTTAACCGTTTTTTTCAAGAGCTTTTGAATGGTGCTTTTATCATGACGATAGGTTTGGTCATTCTCAAGTTGTTTAGCTAAAACATCCTACAAAGGTCTCGACAAAAAGTTGTCGCAAGAAACTTGTTTCATAAACCCGAATAGGCCTAACTCAAAATTTTACACAATGCAAAATTCCATCTTCACACCCTTCCTGCCACCCGCAGACACCTCCCTCTTTCCACAGACCGTTTTTAGTTTGCAAAAAGCTTGTCGCATACCGGCTGAAAATATTCTGCTTCTGGGTGAGTAGTTGGGTAGATGGAAGGTTATTGCGTAAAACGAAATAAAGGGAAGGTAGTAGGGGAGGACCGCTGCTGTTTATACAAAAATGCACTGAATTCAAGAAATCAAAGGCATTGGGTAGCATTTGTGCTGTCCAGTTTGTGACTTTAATTCCCGCCGGACCCTTGAATGCATAGAGATTCTACATATCCGCAGCAATCAACCAAGCCTAATGAATATCCAAGAACCTGCTTTCCAGGACATAATTGAAATAGTCTTCCTTTTATTGTCGGTTAGTGCTGGCCTGGCAGCATTAGAATGGTGTATTGAAGGCTTTACCTCAGGCACACGCCTGTCCTGTCAGAAGACATTGTCAGTAATGAGGCTAGCTCTTGGAATTTTGAGCCCATCTTACAACGGTCTAGTGACTTGTACCATTATTTTAAAGTAAGGGATAGCCACTATCCAGACTGACTAACATTTTGTCTTTTTTTGGTTTTTTTTTAGTGAACTCCGTCAAGCTCGTTCTCGGTTGTTGGAAATTATAGCTGATGCCAACAACGAAGTTTCTGCTATAGAGACTGCAGTCACTACCTACCTTTCTCTGTTTACTGGCTTCTTGACGGCATGCGATGAACGTGGAGGGGAAAGCAAGTTGCGCCATGCGATACGGTTTCGTTGGACAAACACCATGTTGGGAAATACACCCACGTAAGTTAAAATGGACCTTGTCCCACTGTTAACCGCTCTCCTTGTTATACTTCATTCTTCTTCTGAAACGTCTATTAATGTTCATTGAGTCAGTTATCTTTGATTTAGATGATGTAAGGCTCTGAAGAAATTGTTTCTTGGGATATATTTTAACTTGCAGTACGCAAAACAATTTTCCCAACATTTGTGTAATGAATTGCAAAGTGTAGAACTAATACAAATTGTAGTTATCTGTTTTAAAATCGCAGATAATTGCAGACTATGGGATTTACCCAGAGCGACATAAATGTGAGCCATGTTAGGACTCGACACAGTATCCATAATAATATTGCCTCATGTTCCATTTCTCATTCTGGGTCGCAACCCTATGCGGCTAATTGTGGAATGACTGGTTATAACGATTTTCGGGGATATTAAACATTGCGCTGTATAGCGCAAGTTTTGACCTAATAATAGGTAGTGTTGGGCGGTATCGGTATTTTTACCGCGGTTATCGGCATTTTTTGAATACCGTAATCGGTATTCGCATAATACCGAAATACCGTACATTTTTAGTGTCTAGCTGATTTTTTAATAACTTCGCCAATTTTTGGCCGATTTGGACATTCCAATATACCATTCGAAGCGTTTTTTCACCAGCTTTTCAATGGAGCTAAATTCAAATTGATAGCATAAACTGTTCAGAAGTTATAGGGGGGGAAACCCAATGACAAATTTGCAAAATATTTACTCGGTCTTTAAAGTTGACTAAATCATTCAGGTAGAGTGAACAGTTAGTCAGTACAAAACATAAACATCTATCCAAATGTTTTTTCTTTTTTTTTTCTTTTTGGATTCGGTTAGGATCCGGATCTGATTCAGCCAATCTTGTAAATTATCTGGATTTGGTAAAAGTAGATTCAGTCGATTCCTACATTTTATGCTTCATTTTAAGAGGTGTTTATTCCGAGCAACGGTTAAACTGTAACCCGATCTCCGAGACCGATTCCAATCAAAGTGGTGAAGTAGCAGCAGAGGTGCACTGATGTTGATATCAGACATCGGGAAACAGCCTGGTATGCCCTCTATCATTTAGTAGCAGTTTGGCGCGAGGGTACGCTTCACAACTACCCAGGTAGGCTGATACCGATACCGGAATACCGAAAATACCAAATATTTTTTTTCAGAATACCGATACCGTACCGTACCGAAAATTTCCGATACCGCCCAACACTAATAATAGATTCCAAAAAATAATCACTTGTGATACAATTAGTCCAGGCATGCGGCAAGTCTGTGCGGAACAATGTTGATTGATCTTGAAGCAGGGAAGGAGTAGCTATTCAAGTCAAGGCCGACTGGGGTAGAAATTGTGTATCTTGCCTCCTGACTCAACTTTGTTTTGATAAAAGATTATGGGTAGTTGAATCAACTGGCTTGGAGCCAGGAAATGAAAGCCATAGAACTCTCCCACCTTGTGACATGAAGCGAAGTTACAGCGTGGGCTCTCGTATGTCCTATGGCCGTGTATGCATTTGTAGGCTCGCAGTTGGACTAGCTTTGTTTTTGTACCAACTAGCCCATTCTTCTAGTTCACTCTGTTGTTGTTTAACCACGTATTTCTGGAATTTGTATTGATCGCCCTGTTAACTGTAAACAGTCGTTTCTTTTATGACAATGTTGTATGTTCTGCAGGGCCCAGCAAGATGGCATGTTCGAGTTTATATCTATTTGCTACAACGTGGCACTATGGTATTCCAAGCATGCAGCCAAAATTGCTGGCAAAGATGAGTAAGTGCTTTTTTTTTTCCAGTTGCTGTAAAGGTGTACTGAAAGCGGGTAATGGCTACGTACATAAAATTACAAATTTTACAAGCAATGTTGAAAATTTAAGCACCAAGCATTTATTTTTCTTTTATTTAACTGATTTAAATTTCTTTTATATGTAAAGCTCAAAGTTTGACAGTCACTGTAAGCCATCCTAAAAAAAAAATACATTCTCTCTTATTTAGTGTTTTTAGTCGTCGGCAGAAAATGTTTACTACCTGTAAATTTAATTACATTCAGTTCCTGAGTGCTCTTTATGACTTGAGGTTTTTTCGCTCTCCTGATCTGGCCAGTGTGCAACCCCACCGCGCATGCGTCACCATACGCAGCCCTCCTATAAAAGCAGACAGCTCGCCCCTGGCGGTCATCTCTTTCCTCAAGCTCTCGTCGCAAGACATCGCCTGAAGAAGCTCTCCTTTCCCAACGTTCGCCTCAACGCTTGCAAGTTCGTTCCACCCCCAAGCCTTCTGCCAAGCCGATGACCGCCATCAGCATCCGCCCATCGCCGCAGCTCGCGTTCGTTCCCGCACGCTCGATCGACAGCCACCACATCAAGCATCCCGTCTTTCAGTATTCATCGCCCGTCACGTTCGTTACGTTCGTTTTCCCGCCACGTTCGTTCCCTCGATCATCACGTTCGTTTTCCCACCACATTCATTCCACGCTATGTTCGTCGCTCGCACGCTCGATCATCAGCCGCTACACCAAGCATCTCACTGTTCATTACGTTCGTCGCTTACCACGTTCGTCATTCGCCACATTCGTGTTCACGTTCGTCTTTTTCACGAAACCAACGGATCATCATGGATTCATCTCCATCAAGCCCTTCCACCACCAGATCCCAGCTCTCGAGCCCACAAGCCTCCACGTTCATCACGTTCGCCTCATCGCAACACGTTCGCATTGAAGCCTACGTTCGCTGCAATCCTTCATGGCTGCCCAGCCCACAAGCCTTCACGTTGTTACGTTCGTTCGTTCGCCTTGAATTTGTATCCTCTTGTCTTGCTTAGTCAGACCGTTACCGATGACATCGCAAGTCGACCCGGACATGCACCTATCGTTCGTCATGGAACTCGCCCGCCACGTTCGCCTAGGAAGTATTCCGTTCGTTGAATGCTCACATTGGCCCCCAGCCGCAAGCCCCTACGGGTCTCCACTTCAGGGTCTTGCCTACACGCCGTCACGTTCGCACGTTCGTCTCCTTCGCCACACAACTGTCCGCTCGTCTGCATCACGTTCGCCCAGAAGGCCGACGCTCGCCGTATTCCATCGTCAATGTCTGCAGCAATGCATCTTTCCACCACGCACATTTCTTTGTGGACAAGCCAAGCATTCATCTAGTCGTTCGTTTGAAGCCTCTCAGCACACGTTCGTATACATCTTCCAGCAGCTTTTGCCTCCAGATCATCGCCGTTTGGAACACCACCGCCCATAAATACACGTCGCAAGCTGAAGCGGACTCCTGCCATTGATCGGCCGTCACCTGAAGTTCGTTTCGTTTACAACTGAAGAAAAAAGCGTTCGCACGTTAGTCTTGTCCACATGGTCGTCACGTTCGTCTTGAAGCCGAAGTTTGCCGCATATCCATCTGAACTCCTCGGCCCACAAGCTCTAAATCGGAAGACCCAAGCATCGTGATCACGCCTTCCCGTCTCGACCAGTGACTTCTGCAGCACATCCTCTTTCCACTGTTCCCCAATCTCATGTGGACATGCCATGCATTCAACTCGGCGTACAGCTGTAGCCGCAACGCACACGTTCTTCGAACTCACCCCCTTAACCATCACCAGCTTCGCAGTTCAACCATCAAGTTAGGAATTGACGCCTTCTGAAATCCACCTGTAATGGATCAAGCCACATGGATTTTGTTGTCATGACCAGCCTGCAATCCTGTTCCTTCACAAACGTTCGTAGGCACATAACTCATTCGCCATTACTGCCCCACGTTCGCCTGAAGCAACGTTCATTGAAATTTTCATGGCCCGTATCCCGCAAGCCCCTGCCAGGAAATCAAAGCATCGAAATCCTGCCCCATCTGCCTGTCGACGTTTGCTGCACTCTCCCATTTAGGCAAACACGACTTCGCCGTTATTTCTCATAGTCGGCTTCGCATGCGTTCGTCTGCACGCATCTCGTTCGCCATTACCGTCCCACGTTCGTTGTTCGTCATTCAACACGCTGGCCTCTTTCCTAATTCGTCTTGAAGTCCAACGTTCGTTCAAGCCTGCCTTGTGCCCATCACATTTGACTTCGCACAAACGAAAACACTCGTCTGCTAATACAAGTCTCATCTGTCACTGCCGTTTACGCCGTTCAACCGGCGCCTGACATCAACCAACGTTCATCGTTCTCTCTCGTGAAACTCTTCTCACACCTCCATTCAACGTCACCTTTTGCGACCACCATGCACATGTTCGCATCACCACCAACGTCAATCTCGTGCTATGAGCCCAAACATTCCTCAAATGTGTTCACCTGAAGAAGATTTTCACAACTTTGCTCTCGTTCATCCATGGAATGCAGTCCTAATCCAGGCGAAAACACCACTACAGTGAAGGACGTCCGGTGAGTTGACGGAAACTGACCCCGGCTCCCTCTTACAACCTCCGCCTTCAACTTCACCACATTGCGCTCAGCACACTTGATTGCCGCAGAAGCCAACAACTGCACAGGAAATATCTCCACTACTCCCATTTCATCCATCAGGGGAAAGTTTCCGAATTCCAGACCCTCCCGTTTGACCTCAATGCCGCTCCTCGCATTTTCACTCTCGTCATGAATCCAATTTTGAGCCACCTTCACCGGCACCAAATTGGAGCAGACGCCTTCCTCGAAGATTGGCTCCTGAACAACATCAATCCCCATCAACTACAACAAACTTCCTTCACCATTCGTCTCCTTTACAGCTTAGGTCTCGGAGTCAATTGGAAGATATCACGACATCAACCTGCACAAACCTTTATCTTCCTCGGCGTAGAATTCAACCTTACGAAAGTCACCGTCACGCCATCAATGGAAAGGAAAACTGATTTACTAGACACTGCCTCTCCCTTTCCCAGTCCGCAAATCACTCCCTAGTGTTCCTGAACACTCTCATAGGCAAAATGGACTCAATGGCCGACCTTCTACCCTACGGCTGTTGGATGACTCGACCGTTCTACCTTTTCCGCATCGACCATTGCGCGACCATCTTCCATCATCCGAGATGACGATGCCATCCGATCCCCACTTCCCATGGGAATGTCTTCACTGGTGGATGGACACCGCAAACCTGTCCAGGACTATGCCTCTTCACGAACCTCCTTCCGATCTCCTACTTTTTACCGACGCATCCCTAACGGGATAGGGGGTTCATATAATGGCCAACGAGATAAACTGGATCTGGCCTCCCAACACAACCGACCACATCAACATCCTCGAACTAAAGGCAATCCACAATGCTCTTCTCCACTTCCGTCACCTTGTAGCAGGCAGGATCGTCCGAGTCCAGGCCGACACCACCACCACAGTCGTCTACATTCGAAAAGAAGGAGGAAGACGTTCTCGGACCCTTCATCAGATCACCTCCGAAATATTCAACACAACTCCCC
This sequence comes from Lithobius niger, assembly GCA_023313725.1. Lineage (NCBI taxonomy): Eukaryota > Metazoa > Arthropoda > Chilopoda > Lithobiomorpha > Lithobiidae > Lithobius > Lithobius niger. The sequence continues at coordinate 76,573 of JAHWFP010102265.1, read as the reverse complement.
AACCGCCCCACATCTTGGGCAACCGCAACGTGATAACAGATGCGCTGTCTCGAAAGAAACCACCATCAGGGGAATGTTCCCTCAAGACATGAATTTGCGAATCTCTCTTCATCATCTGGGGGAAACCCATGAACGACCTCTTCGCCACGAGGCACAATGCCAAACTTCCCCAGTTCGTGAACCTAATCCCGGACAATCTGGCTTGTGCAGTAGATGCTCTGACCTTCCCGTGGGACATCCTGTACGCCTCCCGGTTTCTCCATTCAAACTTCTCCCAACCGTCCTAACGAAAATCGAACAATCCCAGGGACTTTTTCTCTTCATCGCACCGAACTAGCCGGCAGCCCCTTGGTTCCCTCGCCTGCTCAACCTTCTCGTAGACATGCCAAGAGAACTACCAAACCCTCCAGATCTCTTATCTCAACAGAAGGGAACCAGGTTCCTCCGAACTCCGTCTTACATCTGCACGAGGGGCTACTATCATCCAACTCGTCAAGGAGGGTGGAATTTTTGAAGAACTAGCCACTCGCATTGCCAGCAAAGCCCTTCGGGACTCGACCAATAGAATGTACAACAGCCACTGGCAACGATGGTTTCATTGATGTAAGTGAAAACAAGTTAATCCAATCAATCCCCCTGTTCAAGACCTTCTAGTTTTCTTCACCGACCTCTTCAATGGCAAACTCAAAGGCTCACCCATTCTGGTTTACCATTCTGCTCTAAACACAGTCTTCAAAGCTGCTGGAAACAAGCACCTCCTGGAAGATTACCGCATTTCTTCCCTTCTGAAATCCTTGAAATTGAAAGACCTTCAATCCATCACACCTTCCCAAAATGGGATCTACCTCTGGTCCTGGACTCACTGACCAAGGAACCTTACGAACCCATCCAAACCTATCACATCGACCACCTCACAAGAAAAACTGTTTTACTCACTTCACTTGCAGCAAGCCTTCGCAGTAATGAAATGCAGGTACTTTCAAATGACCCCGCCCACTGCTTCTTTTCGACAACTGCAAATACATCCACCTGAGGCCCCGTCCTGACTTTCGAGCCAAAACACAAAGCCAAGTGAACCGTCCAAACCCATCATCATTCTGGCCCTCACGAACATCTACGACGAAGAACCCGAACGAACTCTCTGTCCCGTTCGTGCACTACGATACTACATTAAACGTACAAGCGACCCCAAATGCCGAAGAGGGCGCACTCAACTCTTCCTTCCCTTCACCAAAGGAACGAATGTAATCGCAAATTTGATCAAAACTGTAATCAACAGGGCATACGACGATGTGAACAGCAATTGCTCTGACAACAACATCAAAGCAACTGCACACAAACTCAGAGCACTTTCTACTTCATGGGCTTTTCACAATCAAGTCTCCATCGCTGAAATTCTTCAAGCCACATCATGGAGAAGCCAAACTGTCTTCACAAGTCATTATCTCAAGAGACATGTCAAGACAAGAAGATGGGCTATACCGTCTGGGATCAATTGTAACAGCCAGATGCATAGTCCAACCCCCCCTTAAGCACTAAATACAGAAACGAAGACCTCCAAAAGACGGAAGCAAGACCCATCTCTAAACAACGGCTTCTTTCAGGGCCACCAAATCCTATGAATGAGATCCAAATTCCTGTTTCTGTTATATATCAATAAAGTGCGAAGTTTTGCTAAACTTTTTGGGAGAGCCAGTCCGCAACCCGGGTTAACTCGTCATGATGGTGCCCGCCACATATACTGACGAGGTCTACTGTAAATGCAATTAAATTTACAGGTAGTAGAAATTTTCTGCCGACGACTAGAAACCTAAATTTTGGTGGGATTACAATTGGTTTCTATCGTCTTACGAAAATTTATACTACCTGTAAATACCCACTCTACCAACCCTCTTGAGCCACCATCGTGGTCGACATATCGAGAGGAAAAGAGATGGCCGCCAGGGGCGAGCTGTCTGCTTTTGTAGGAGGGCTGCACATGGTGACGCATGCGCGGTGGGGTTGCGCACCGGCCGGGTCAGGAGAGCAAAGAAACCTCAAGTCATAATGAGCAGTCAGGAACTGAATGCAATTAAATTTACAGGTATATAAATTTTCGTAAGACGATAGAAACAAATTTTAATCCCCTCAAAATTTAGGTTTCTTTGCTGTGAAAGTACTATACCTGGCAATTTTAGCATTGCTGTCTCAGTGATGCTGTTGGTTGCTTGAGACTTGAATTGCCGCCTCAGTTTCCCTACCACGCATGCGCGTGCGTGGTCCTCCCTATATAAAGCTGGCGACTACGAGGGCTCGCCATCTCTTTGTCTCGAGCCACCATTGCAGCTTGTTCTGTTGGTTCCTTTCTAACCTCTTTCGTCCGGTGTCGCCTCGGGCTCTGCTGCCGTCTCCGGGCCTGGTCTTCGTCTGCTGCCCGACTGGCTGCCGATGATGCTATCGTCTCCATTACTAGACGTCTGGCTGCCTCTAGCCCTGCTCGTCTTTCGTCAGTCTTCCTGTGAACGTCTTCTGGGATGCTCCTGGGTTGCCGTCTCCTATCAAGCTTCCCTTCCGCAACCGCCCCTGGCTTTCGTCCGTATTTCTGTTGCGCCCTCCTGTTGCCCTGCTGCCACCATGGAAGATTCCAGCTCTGCTGTTCCTGTCTTTCAGCCGTTCCCCGCTTCGACAGCCGTTCCCGTCCTCCTCGCAGCCATGAGTCCCGTCTACCTGGCGTCTTTCACCGCCTTCCAGCCCAAGATTACGTCGCGTGGCTCCCGTCTTCCGCCCGCCTGCTCGGTCAACGCAGCCTCCCACAACTGACCATAACTTCCTGATCGTCACCTGGATGCCCCGGAGCCGTACAAGTCATTCTGTGCCGGTCCCACCGCACTCTGCTCTCTTCGGCCCGTCTCCGGTCTGCCCATAGCCGGGACATCGCCGACGAGTCAGGGACGCCTCACCCGCCACGACATCGAAGCCTCACGTCTCACCAGTCCAGCCGTGGAAGCAGCATGGAACTGGATCATCCACCATCGGCCCCTGCCTCCGGTTCCCTTTCCGTCTTTCATCCGCCTCACTGATGCGTAGCTGTCACGTACCATGTTGGAGATCTCTCAAACTCCCGTCTTTCGTCCGTCTTGGATTTGGTCTGCCGCTCTTCACAATGAAGGCCAACCGAGTTTGGACTTCTTGGCCCATGCACTCAATCGTCTTCGCCTTGATCAAACATCGTCGGCCTGTCTCCTTGCGCCCACCTTACCCAAATTTTGCCGCTCTGCACTATGTTGAAAGTCAGCCAAGCCTGCATTCCTCGCTCCTTGCGCTCATTCGTTTTTCATCCGCCTTGTTCGGGTGTTTTCATCCCGCACCGTGATGAAGGTCTACCAAGCCAGCGTTCCTCGTTCCAAGCAACTCGTCTTTCGCCCGCCTTGCTCGGGGGTTTCCGTTTTGCTCTTTGACGGAGATCTGCCAAGCCTGAGTTCCTCGCTCTACGCACTCACTCATCTTTCGCCCACCTTGCTCGGGTGGTGCCGTTTGACACTGTGGAGAAGATCTGCCAAGCCATCGTTCCTCACACTACGCATTCACTCGTCTTTCGCCCGCCTTGCTCGGGTGTTGCCATTTTACACTGTGGAGAAGATATGCCAAGCCATCGTTCTTTGCTCTATGCACTCACTCGTCTTTCGCACGCCTTGCTTGGGTGTTGCCATTTTACACTGTGGAGGAGATCTGCCAAGCCACCGTTCCTCGCTCTACTACGTACTCACTTGTCTTTCGCCCGCCTTGCTCGGGTGTTGCCGTTTTACACTATAGAGAAGATCTACCAAGCCATCGTTCCTCGCTCTACGCACTCACTCGTCTTTCACCCACCTTGCTCAGGTGTTGCTGCCCTCCACCGTCCACCGTGATGAAGGTCAACCAAGCACTGCATCCCCCGCACGGCCTGCTCCTACGTCTTTCGTCCACCTTGCTGTTGTGCCGTGTCCTGCACCGGGATGGGGAGCAACCAGGCCCTGCAACCCTCACCCCATCTACTCATCTTTCGTCTCCCGTCCCCCCTCCCCCCCCCCCCCTGATGTGCTGCTGTTCTACGCTGAGCTGAAAGCCATCGTGGCCATCATTCCTTGCCTATTGCTCGTCTTTTGTCCTCTTCTCCTCCCAGTTGAACCAGGTCTTCACCACTACTTGTCTTTCATCCGGCCCTAGCTGTATTGCCTTCTGGTCCGGATGAGAGACATCAACCGTGATGCCAAGAAACCCCTGCAACGGACAATGACGGCTTCTCGCTCGTCAGTCCGCAACCTTCCTCCGGACTTATCATCCAACTCCTCCCGTATAGATAGAAGCTCTCCCCACAACAACCCCGGTGCACCGTCCAGGTAACGGCCCGAAAGATGCGAGACAAACCCACGGTCCTCCACGAAATGCCCGCACGCAATACCGGTCCACCTCATTCTCCAGCCGTGACCTCCGCAAACAAAGCTCAACGTCTCCCACAGCCACTCAGATGAAGCGCAAGCCAACTTCTCCGCCCTCTTCCGAGAATCTCCCATCCGGCCATCCGCAGCTGCCACGGGAGTTCCGCCACCTACCATCCCGCTTTAGCCCGGGGGAAAGGCTCCTCTTCCCTGGCGACGCCGCCGACGTCCGGACCCTACCGATGTCTGACCCTTTAAGACAGTCGAAGAAACCATGACCGGCCATTCCCTTTTCAAGTCCTCACAGACGGCTGACGCTTCCACAATCTACCACAGACTGGAATCTGGACTTGTTTCTGCTCTCAGAAACAACCCAAACCACTCTTGACGGCTGATGAAAGCTGAATACTAGCCAACCAACGCTCGCCCAGAAGTACGGATTCCGTCCCTCACCCACCCCTCTGCACCAACACCTCTCGGCTAGCCCCCTTTCACATCGGATGAAAGCTGCACAGCTCTCATACAAGTTACTGCCGCCAGGCGCGCCACCTCCTGTTCGCATCCGCCTCTTGCTTCCGGAATTTTCCCGCCTCCCACCTCCGGGGCCTTCTCTCCCAACGCTGCTTAGCGTCCCGTGCTTCCACGCCAACTACCTGAACGTCCCGTTTTTTGTTTCACCATGGTATGAGCTAAAAAACCAAAGACTCTTGATGAAGAACCTGATATATACTTCGGCCGTAAACCAACAATTGACGATCCGGGCAAGTATCACTGTCCTGGACTCTTCAACCCCCAGAGAATCGACCCACATCGTGTCTGCCAATACCACCGTAAGTGCAACTACTTTGATCGTCCATGCGCCATTTGTGTGATGATCCCACTCAAAGACTGGCAAGAAATTGCCCATCGTCAACTCCTGTCCGCCATCAGGAAAAGACAGGAAAATGTGCACAAGGAGATGCTAAAAAAATTTAAGTCAAACTCTCCCACTACACAATCCCCTGCTTCAACCGTAGCCACGATTCCGGCCACCCCAGGAAAAAATGAAGAGGTCTCCACTCTGATGTCGCAGCAGTCTTTGCTCCATACTCCAATTTCCTCCGACACTCCGGCTAGCACCGCAACTTCGCAGTCACCCGGACTGGACTCTGTTAACCCCTCCTCAGTCAACAGGGACGATCCCATAATTTTTGACGAAACCCCTTCCTCTCTGGTCATGGAGACCATTCCTGACCTCGACATTCCCTCAGGGGCTACCATCGAAATTCCCGCCACTCCTCTCTCTCCGGGTCAACACACTGAAAACATTAAAGACTCCCCCCCGTCATGAATCCACGACTCCATCCATAGTGTCTTTCTCCAGCGGAATCAACGACACCGCAAAAGATTTTCGTCGCCCCTCCGGAAATACAGGTCTCACCTCTATACGGCCTCGACCATGAAGAGGCAGTCGAAGTGGACCACGATAAAATATTCCTAAACTTACGACACAAGCGTCTTAATGTACGAGCCCGGGAACAATATAAACGCAACTCAAAGAAAGTTAAACCGTACCTCTTACATCTTCAAGATGTAATCTTCCATCAGCAGTTCCAAATTTCCTTGCTCTCCGCCGAAAACAACAAGCTGAAGTCCGAAAACGCCACCCAACTAAAACAGCTAACGGACAACCTCTTGGCAGATGCTCTTCACAACAAACCTGCCACCATCACATCCCCCACCGTTCATTCTTCACCTTGGGTTCTTCAACCAATTGACGACCTACGCAAGTGTGCCCCGTGCTACCTTCGTTTCACCAATTTCCTGCATCCAGCACGTACATCTGCCCCAATGGACCCAAGATTTAAATCTTGACCTCCCATGTCATCCAGTGGTATACCACGACAAGGGCATCATCGATCCCGAAACCAGCCCGTCCGCAATAAACAACCTACGTCAAACTCACATTTCCAAAGCATGGGACTCGATTGCTGCAACCACTCTCTCTCATGACTTACAGGCATATTCATTATAGCAATTTGACAGTGCCCCAAACTCTCTTCCCCTGCTCCCAAACATGGTCCCACTTTCTTCATCTCCCACGACAGACATTCCGTGCACCCCTTGCAGAGCTAAGGCTCACCACTACTGCTTGGGGTTATGCTCCCATCCAATTTCTCCTTAATCTCGAAACTGGACCCTGGCCGGCATCAAAACTATATTCTCTGCTTTCGATCCAAAAAAAAAAAAAGATAATAATATGACACCGGTCAACAGAATCCTTTCTCTTTTCCTGAATCTTTACGTAAAAAAAATAGTATATTTATATACATACTAACTCCAAGTGTGAATCTCCCGCACAATCACCACACATTTGATGCCCATTCCAACCTTTCATCACCAACAAAAAAAATCGGAACCCCGTTCCTGCATTCACGATCTTCATCTCCTCCATCTCACACTGGAGATATCCCTCTAAGTTTGCCTGACTTCCGTTCGTCATTTTACCACCCAATGCTAAGGGAATCACCACCAATCCTTCTTCCCATTCATACTGGAGAGGCCTCACTGGAACTTACCCCAATTGCCTGATGTCGCCACCCAAAAAAATTACTCGTTACCTCACCTCACTGGAGTGTCCTCATCATCCGAAGGTAATGATCACCTCCTTCCTTTTTATAAAACTCTTATTTAAAAAAAAAAAATGTATATATAAATAACCCACATGGAAGGCTAGTTCCTCTCAAGGGCCCCCTTCATGGGCTCCCTTGTGCACGAACTTCAGGTGATTCCGCCTCAGAACCCCAGGGAACGAGGTCTGCTTGGCAATGCTAAAATTGCCAGGTATAGTACTTTCACAGCAAAGAAAGAACATTTTGCCGGCCCCCAGCCAGGCCGGCTAAAAATGGTTTCTTTTGCTGTAGAAAGTACTATACCTTAGGCCCTCCCTGCCTCCCCTCACGAGTCACCTTTTGGCTAAAACGTGAGACAAAGAGATGGCGAGCCCTCGTAGCCGCCAGCTTTATATAGGGAGGACCACGCACGCGCATACATGGTAGGGAAACTGAGGCGGCAATTCAAGTCTCAAGCAACCAACAGCATCACTGAGACAGCAATGCTAAAATTGCCAGATATAGTACTTTCTACAGCAAAAGAAACCATTTTTAGCCAGCCTGGCTGGGGGCCGGCAAAATGTTCTTTTTGTAACTTGTTAGTGATAGGTTGGAGATAGGCTTGAAACTTGCACCAATGAATAATTGATAAAATGGTATATTACAAAGTCCAAAGCAGTCAAATTTTGGTGAAGTGAATTTTAACTGTCTGAACAAGATTCTCTTTAAAAAAACTTTAACCACTGTAGTTACCTCATGTGCCTGTAAATAAAATCTTCAGCTTTGTGCTACCTGGTTTGTGATTTTTTTTCGCAGTTCGTAAATTTGTGACATATATTGATTTCAGCATTTCAATGGATGAAGCCAAGGAAATCCATAAATGTCTACGAAAAGCAGCAGGAATATTGACTACATTACAGGTAGATTTCACATCACAACAAAAGAATAATTCTTAATGCCCCTGTCGATTTGCCTTAAAACTGAACCAATTCACCTGCGGAATGTTTCTTGTTTTGCCATGACAATAAACAACATTTTCATTTGACAGTTTAAACTGCATTCAGTGATTTTTTTCCTTAAAAAAAGTGAAAAAAAACTATATAATTTTCACAGTTAAGGTTTACCATTTGCTGTTTTGTGGCTTAGTATGATTTGAAACGTGTGTATCTCCCCCAATACCAAAGGATGAAAGTTTGTGCCTCCGTCAAAATTATTTTGTCTTGGCCATTGTTAAGAAATTCTCTAGTGTATCCTCTAGCGGTGGTACCGTTGGGTTAAAGTCTTTGACCGCCGACCCCTGAAAAAAAATTCAACCAATCGCAGCACCTCTTCTCACCTTCTTCTCGTCACTTCCGGTCCGTCTCCATCCACTTCCGCTCTCTCCGTTTCACCACTTTTGACGTCGGCGCCGACCCTTGCAGTTGTCTGCGCTATTTAGTTAGTGTTTTTTTTCTTTTTCTGACAGTTTTTGGAGAAAGTTAGTGATAATGGGTTATCGTGCGTTCATTATTTTGTGTAACTACGAGTTTTGTACATTGTTTACGAGAAGGATTGACGATGTTGGGGTGAGTATGACTTTTTGTGTGTATGTTGCATGCGCGTCGGGTTTGCTGACAGCGTTTTGGTTAGGCCTAAGCCACGTAAGTGTGGCTAAACGAACATTTGGTTCGTGGTCTCGAAACTTGTGTGTGAATTCAAGGTGTTATCAGTGCAATGTGTTTTAAAAAAAGGGGGCATTGTGCCCGTGAAGTGTTTTTGAGGCCGAATGGATTACGGGTCCGCAGAATTAGGCTTACGGCCGAGCGGCCTTCAGGTCGTGGCCTTAGGCTTATGGCCGGAGTATCGGCACGTCCGCGTTGGTTTTGGTTTTCGTAGTGTTGGAAGTAAGCCACCAGGTTTACGTGGTGCACTTCCATTTTGGCCAACGGCCATTCCTGTTGCTGACTGACAGCGAACGACGAAGGACGTGTTGGACTTTTGGAGCAGTCAACATGATGATCGGCGTTAGCGATCGCCGAAAATAACCTTCGTCCAAAGTGAAAGCTCGAGAAGGAAGAAAGGCCCTTATGCATAAGGGGCCTTCCCGACTGAGATAATTTGACCGGAGAACAAGAGCAGCGACAGTGGTAGAATACGAACGCCCTAACGTCTTCAAGGTCAAGCAAAGTCCGTCGGCCGACCGCAGCTAACAACGAGGTAAGCAACCATTAATGCTTACGACTAGTCAGCGTGCTAGAACTGTCAATTGCCCACATAATACTTGTGTTAGTTTTCCTTGCCTAGTACGAACTTCCAACTCTGCTTCTGTTCAGAAATGACAGCCCCCAACATTTCTTGGTTACGGGCCCAGCAACGGCAGGAATAACGGGGAAGTCCCGGATCAGCCTCAAACGTACTAGCATCGAAACTAATTAGGCAAATTTGACGTCGCAAATATTTTTCTCAAAAGAATGGACTGATACGTCGTGTTCCACGTAAATTCCGAGAAATTTTGAAAAAAATTAAAGATGGCGGCCACCACATAGACGATGGGAATATTCCAGAGTTTGAATATTGTTTAGAATTTTGTTGCAATATACACAACGACTTTATTAGTGATATATGCCTCTATACATGCCTCTATCATGAAGAAGAGAAAGACGATTTGTTTACAAATATGGATTCTTGTGTATATGCTTGACCAGTTTGCAGAAAATAACGTTTTTTTTAGGAGGTTTTTTTCTAGAGAAGGAAAAATCACCTTGATGGACGATTGATTATGGCATGACGTTTTAGAGAAGTTTTTTTGCAAGAATCATTGCTATAATTGACGACACGAAGTCTTTATACCAGAGCAAGGGTCTGCCACAATTCGAAGAAGATGACTACGAGTCATGGAGAATTAGGGTTGAATTTGCCTTGGAAGCGAGAAAGTTGCTGAAATTTGTAAATGGTACTGCTGTACAGCCTAATCGTGATAACAGAGCCTGCAGTTAAGAACAAATTTGAGGAAGACAAAGCAACATGTAGGAGAATAATACTGGTGACCCTAGACAACAAGAACTTCAAGAGATTGAACAAGTTTACTGATCCCAAAGACATTTGGACGCAACTTGAAGAAACCTATGCCGCCAAGTCGAGACTTAGTAGGCTGGATGCACTCACGGAGCTCATCGAATGCAGGTTTCTCCCACACGAGACGGGAAGGGATTACGTCTTGAAGGTACAACGATGTGCCGACGAGATTTAAAAGGCTGGTTGCTCTCCTGTCAGTGAAGAATTAGTCTGCCTTTTCATGATACGAAGTTTGCCGGAGGAATATGAACAGATCGCCATAATTTGCGAATCGTGCGACAAGAAGGACTATAACATCAAGAAGGTTGGCAACTTAATAATTAATGAGTACCAACGCAAGTCCGCTAAGGCAAAACAAGCGAGCAGTAGGGACAATCGATTTTGAAGATTGCCAAGACTCAAGTTGCTAATCCGTCGGTTGTACAGGAACAACACTTAAATGTCACAGGAGCACGGAGGAAAGAAGAACAAATCTGCTTTAATTGCACGAAGAAGGGACATCTTGCAAGGGATTGCAAATTGAAGAGACGAGGGCCAATCTCAGTTGACAAGAATGGTAACCCCTATTACTACGCATCGAGTATAGGGGTGTATTGCTCCACGACCCCTGAAACTCGTATGGAGAAAGAGTCGTTACTCCTAGATTGTGCTGCTACTAAGCACATGTTCTTCAGTAAGGAAGATTTTACCTACTACGTAGAAATAAAAGGAGAGACTGCAGTCTTAGCAGACAAGTCACAGACGCCAATCGTGGGTAAAGGAATTGTACAGTTGACACTACATGGGCATAACGTGAGCTCCAGCAATGTCTACCATGTACCGACCCTACACACGAGAGTTATATCCCTCGGACAGATGCAGCAAAATGGCGCAAGCGTGCATATGCTACCAGGGAAGAAGATATGCAGCATTGATTTAGCAATTACCCCTAAATCAAAGTTCCGAATCTTCAGGACAGAAGAAAATATGTACAAGATTGAGGATTTTTCAATCACGACTGACCACATGATGCCAGAAGTAAGGAGTCCCTAGGTTCGAAGAGCAATAATACGAGGTCACGAGAAGCAACACTCACGAAGCGAATAAATTCCTACACTCAGCGCACAGAAGCCAGGAATGACTACTGGGAATGGCACAAGAAATTAGGCCATATGCCATATGACTCTTTACGCCGTATGCAAAAGCAGAACCTAGTAGTGGGTTTAGAGAAAGCCGTACTTAAACCACCAGAAGAGCTTTGTGAAGCGTGCCAGTTCAACAAGTTCAGTCGGTTGCCTTTCAACAAGATAACGCCACGTCAAAGAGCTTCGAGGAAGCTAGATCTGATTCACAGCGACGTTTGCGGACCACTGAAAGTTAAGACTAACCAAGGCTTCTCGTACTTCAACACTTTTATAGACGACTACTCTCGTAAAGCTACAGTTTACTTGATGAAGCATAAAGTGAGGCTTTAGAGCACTTCAAGACATACAAAGCTAGAGTGGAGAAAGAAACTGGACTTTCAATCAGAGCTTTGAAAATCGACAATGGTGGAGAGTATTGCGGAACACAATTCGAAGAATTTTTACGTACCAGCGGGATCCGTCACGTGAAGACGCACGTGTACACGCCTCAAGAAAATGGGACCGTCGCGAGGTACAACCGTACGTCAATGAACCTATACCCGCACAATGTTAGTGGGGGTGAGGTGGTTCAGGAAAACCTTGTGGGGTGAGGCTTTGCGGACGGCCTTCGCAGTATTTGTGCAAGCCGAACTCTGAACAAGACACCACAGGTACTTTGGACCGGTAGACCACCGTCAGTTCGCCACCTGCACGACTTCGGAACCAAGGCCTATGTTGCAGTTCCAGCGCAGAGAAGGGGCGGAAAACTAGATGCACGGTCAAGAGTAGGAAATCTGATAGGCTACCGGATTCTGATACCCGAGACTTATGAAGTAGTCGAGTCACGAGACGTCAGGTTTGAGGACGTGTTAGGCAAACCAGTGAAGTGCAGCAACGAGTTTGAAAACGTAGGCTACACACTGGAGAGCAAGGCAAGACAGGACTCAGACTTCAGTGGGAGTAAATCGAGGAGGACTAAACAGCCCCAGATAATACCCTTACCACAGCTGGTAGTCAAGGACCATGATGCACCACTTGAAGAAGCTGAAGGGAGGCTTGAGGTTCAAGCAAGCCCCAGAGTGGGATTGGTTCCCTGATGAACCACCAGAACCAGAGGCTCGTCTTGAGATGCGGCCTGACGATCCGCCTGTTGTTGAGAATAAACCAGCACCTGTCATCCAGGACCCGCCGGCACCCGTCGCCCAAGAGAGACTGACACCGGTTGCCAGAGAACCACCGTGTCGTGGTCGCCCAAGAGGCAACAGTAGGGCGAGAGCAATTGAAACGCCTGCAGTCCAAGCGACAGAACAGTCGACGAGGACTGAATATGAGAAGTTCCAAGTGGCTATGCGAGATGGAGTAGAGAGCGCAGTGGTAAATGCCGAAGGTGCCAGTACTCACCGCACCCGAAGTACGACAAGAACACAACCCCAGCTGAACCTGCTGAACGTTGTGAAAGTAGAAACCGAACGAGGAACCAGAATGGACCTTAAGGCCATGATGGAACAGTGGAGGAATGCTTCTGCAGATAAGCAGAAGATTCTGGACCAGGACTTCAAGGTACTCGCGGAGAATAAGGAGGCAACGTTGCCAAAGAAGTCCAACAAGCAGAAGAAGCGTGAATCTCGTCAAGAGCCACAGAAAGCGTACAGAGACGAGTGCAGTCGTCTCGAGGACGAACTGATCAAAAGAGGAGCTGGGAAACCACAGTTTGCCAGGTACTCTGAAAACCAGTTATGAAGCAAGGAGAGACTCCCTTGCCGTGGGTTCACCAAACCAGAAGTGACCCACGAGTGGGGGAACTGTTGGAAGTAAGCCACCAGATTTACGTGGTGCACTTCCGTTTTGGCCAATGGCCATTCCTGTTGCTGACTGACAGCGAACAACGAAGGACGTGTTGAACTTTTGGAGCAGTCAACATGACCACGATCGCCGAAGAACCTTCGTCCCAAGTGAAAGCTCAAGAAGGAAGAAAGGCCCGTATGCATAAGGGGCCTTCCTGACCGAGATAATTTGGCCGGAGAATAAGAGCAGCAACAGCGGTAGAATACGAAGGCCGACACCGCGTGTTAGGCCTAACTCCGCAACGTCTTCAAGGTCAAGCTAACAACCGCAGCTAACAACGTGGTAGCAACCGTTAATGCTTACGACTAGTCAGTGTGCTAGAACTGTGAATTGCCCACATACTTGTGTTAGTTTTCCTTGCCTAGTACGAACTTCCAACTCTGCTTCTGTTCAGAAATGGAACAGTTTGGACCTGAAATTCAGGTAGATTTTTTGACTGTTGTCAGTTTAGGTTTTTGTGACCTTTAGTTCGGTTTTAAAATTTATTTAATTTTTTTGTGTGGCCTAGGTGCTTGCGACGGAAAACAAAACTCGGATGTTGATATAATTTGGAAAATGGATATAAAAAAATTTGTCGAGGTCTAACAGAGGACTGCTCGTTGTGTCGTGGAACATCGTTTAAAAATGGGCGCTGATTAATTATAGGCAAGTTTGTGTCTGTACGTAGAAGTGTCTTTTTTTCAGAATACAGAGGATGGTTACGTTTTTTGCTTGCGCTATTGTGTTGGGCCTGCGGCCTTTTGCAGCGAACTGTGGCTGGATTGGTGATGGTGTCAACATTTTTTCGTTTTAGAATTATTTTATTTGAATTTTTTTTTGTGTGTGTGTTTCTAGGCAGGCACATGGTTGGTTTGTTTTTCACTGGATGTGGTTTAATTGCCCTGGGGAGCATTAAGTGACAATGGTCCTTGTAGCTGAGAAACTTGTTTGAAGCACGCTGAAGGTTTTCAGTTATGGCAGTGGCCTAGGAGGCTTGCATCTATCAGGAAACGGTTGGTTTCCGATAAAGGGTTATCTCTGGTGTTTTCTGGTTGGGACGTTCTCAGAGGTCCTATAGTCGAGCAAATAGCCGGCTTTGTTGAAGTACTTTGGTCCTTAGCGGTGTAAGGGGGCTCAGACAGGGACATGATGCTAAGGTTGGTTGAGCCTTGAGATCCTGGCCATAGAGCCTGGGAAAATTTTTTTGGCCATAGAGCCTTCAGAAATTTAGGCCGTAGAGCCCTCAGCAATTTAGGCCGTAGAGCCTTCAAAAATTTAGGCCGTAGAGCCGTGAAAAATTTAGGCCATAGAGCCGTGAGAAGCTTAGGCCATAGAGCCATGAGAAGCTTAGGCCATTGAGCCGTGAGAAGCTTAGGCCGTAGGTCCGTAAGAAATTTAGGCCATAGGGCCTTGAATGATTGGCCGTAGGACCTCGAATGGTTGGCCGTTGGGCCTCGAATGGTTGGCCGTTGGGCCTCGAATGGTAGGTCGTAGGGCCTTGAATGGTTGGCCGTCGTAGCCTTGAATGGTTGGCCGTAGTGCCTTGAATGGTTGGCCGTAGTGCCTTGAATGGTTGGCCGTAGGACCTAGAATGGTTGGCCTTAGGGCCTTGAGACTTGTCGGCCATAGGGCTTGGCGAAATTTTGGGGTGTTGAGACTTGCGAAAATTTGTTGGCCTTAGACCCTAGCAGGATTTTGGCCAAGGAGCTGTACAAGATTTTGGCCGTTGCGCTTTGCGATATTTTGCCGGAAGGGCCTTGCGATAATTTGGCCAGTAGAGCTTGGTAATGAAAGAAAAGGAGCTGGTTATGGAGTTTGCCTGTAGAGCCCGGATGGTCAGTTGTGCCTAGGAGAGAAGTATGCCGGTGCTGTTGGGCATCATTAAAATTATGGTTGGTTGATTAACCTATTCAGAGTATTTCATATCTACTTCTATTGCTGGTGAGGCCTTAGAGGTGTGTTGTGGCCGGTGCGTCCTGGAGGAGGGAAGGCTGGCTGGTGAGGTCCTGATATGACACTTGATCTGTCGGGGCTCGAGGTGAATTGACCAGTGAAGCCTAGTGTGAGTGGACATGTGTGGCCTTGAAGTGGGAATTGGCAGATGAGGCCGTGGTGTGCAGGTTGGCCTGTGAATCCTTGGCGTGCGAGTTTGGCCTGTGCAGCATGGCGATGCTTTTGGCCCGGGAGACAGGGCTGTGGAATTGAGGCCTGTGAAACATGCCGTGAGGTGGATTTGTGCCTTGATAAGTAGTTTTTGACCTGTAAGACCTGCCTCTTGATGTGGGTTTGGGCCTGGGAGGCTTGCTGTGAGGTGTGTTTTTGCCCTGGGAGGCCTACCTGGAATTGAAATGGTTTGGTCTGGGAGGCCTGCCTTGAACTGTTATTTTGACCTGGGAGGTCCTGTACGGGTTGGGCCTAGCGAGGCCTTGCTGCGTAATTTTGCCTGTTTGGCCTTGTAGGCATTTTAACTTGTAGGGCGTTGTGATGTGACCTTGGCCGGGCACGCCTTGAGGGTGCTGTTGGATAAGACGGGCTTATGAGGCGTTGTACGTGTTTGTGGTGGATGGGACCATTGGTGTGTGAAGTTGGCCTGGGCGGCCGTTGGTGGGTACGGTTGGCCTATTCAGCGTTTGTTAGGTGGAATGGCCTGGGCGGCTTTTGGTGTGCGTGATGGCTATGTAGCCTTTGGTACGAGAGAAGTTTTCGTTGCCTTGAGTATGAGAGAGGACTTTGTGGCTGTTGGTACGAGAGCTGGCCGTGCGGAGTGAAGTTGGTCAGTGTGGCCCCTGGGGCATGGAATGGGCCGTGGGGCCAGACTGGGTGCAGAATTTGTCATTTGGCCTTGTTGGCCTTGATGTGTGCAGGACCGGTTAGGTCTTGGTGCATGACTTGAAGGTGGTGTTTCAGTCGGATCTGGCCTGGGAGTGAGTCCGGCCCGAAAACTTGGATGAATCTGACTGGTGGAGCCTTCGGTGTGACCTTGGCTGTACTCGGATGTAAGTGGCTGGTCATCAGGGTAGATGGCCAGGTGGACCTGGTTGTGTTACGAATTTTATTGGCGGGACGATCGCCGGAATTTTTTGGTGGGATGTGGGTTAGGAAATTGACAGTTGATTGGCGGTTTGTGTTGTAATCGGGCTCGGACCACTCCGTTTGGTGCCGTGTTGTGGTGAGGGCCAGGGGCTCCTTGTACTCAAATGACATGCTCTTAACCTGTGCCGCAAATTGGAATAGTCCAGATTGTTTCCTGGTAGCCAGGTTTGATGTTTGGCAGGGCATCCGATGCACGCTAAGACTATTTTGACCAGTGTCTAAAACGAGAGCGACGCTTGGCCTGCCTAAAGGTAGAGAGGGATTAGCATCTCCGTGTCAGCCGATACAGTCAGGACTACTGTTATGTGGTCACGTTTAATACAGTTGTGTCGCTAAACTGAGATACATTATTTAATTTTGCATCGCTAAGGTTTAAATTTGTGGTGCAAATTGTGATGCGATAGGCCTACCGCTCATTTCGTGCCCTGTAGTGGGGTGCGAGTTGCCTTGATGCCGATAGGCTGTGTTTTTGGCTGGAGTGCCAATGGTCGTGGGAAGAACAGGTTGTGGATGCTAGCATAACTTGCTACCACGGTAGGAATTCTTGTTGTGGTACCACCTTCGGGTGGGTCGTGGTTTGCACACTTGCTTATGATCAGTGTACCCAACGGTACAACCGCTAGTGAGGATACGCTGGAGAAGTAGTAAATTCTACCAGAAAGCTTACCTAGTTTTTGTAGGAGAATTGGAATTCTCTAAGTATCCGAACGTGCGGTTCTACCGTGGGAGCCCGCTCACCTCCCCTGCGCAAGGCGTGGGCCGTTGTCAAAAATGGTGAAACGGAGAGAGCGGAAGTGGATGGAGACGGACTGGAAGTGACGAGGAGAAGGTGAGAAGAGGTGCTGGGATTGGTTGAATTTTTTTTCAGGGGTCGGCGGTAAAAGGCGTTAACCCAACGGTAGAACCGCACGTTCGGATACTTAGAGGATTCCAATTCTCCTACAAAAACTAGGTAAGTTTTCTGGTAGAATTTACTAATTTTTATAGTAATCCTGGCTTGTCCCGTAGTTCAACAAAGGGCTACAGTGAAATATAGCAGTAACTTTGTTGCCTTCTGCAGTAACATTCACTTTTTACAAATCATTTATTTTCTTCATTTTATTTAGGACAAGTACATTGGTCAACTGTTAGAACGGGCAGAAGAAGGGTCCGATTTGGATCAAAGGGTTGTAACAGCATACATCCAACAATGCACTGCAGAAGCACAAGAAGGTTCTATTTTTATTTGTCCTAGGCTATTTGTCTTACATTAAAGTGGCACTATCACCAATTGAAAGTAGGCAGAATCTGTCAACATCTAGCGGTACCTAGTACTATCTAGGACTTGCTTGCACAGTGCAAAGGAATGCCCAACAGCATTTCTTTTAACGAAGCAAACAAGCCCCGACCTCCTTAATTATTGAGTAAAAATTTAGTACATCCTTGAGCATGTGGGAG
Source organism: Lithobius niger (assembly GCA_023313725.1). NCBI lineage: Eukaryota > Metazoa > Arthropoda > Chilopoda > Lithobiomorpha > Lithobiidae > Lithobius > Lithobius niger. Next base: position 59,074 of record JAHWFP010102265.1, on the reverse strand, counting down.
CAAGCTATCAAGGTTAACAATAACACTGCCGCTAGATGGCGCCGTAGTATTTTCAATTAGTATTTCATTTCAATTGGTGATAGTGTCTCTTTAATGTGCTTTAATTGTAATGAAATTTTGAAAAGCCGTAACTTTAGTCCATTGTTCAAATAATGTTTTATTGTGATTAGAGAACACTTGATGTATGAGCATTTTGAAAAGGCTTGTCTCCAGTGTATATGATGTATACTGCATTGCAGTGGTACTGACCATAATTATGGTTATTTTCTGTTTGTTACATGCCAGTTACAATTGCAAGAGCCATTGAATTGAAGCACAGTCCTTCACTAGTTTCAGCGTTAGCTAACGAAACTGCAAAAATGTTCACAGCATCAGGCAAGTTCTATATATCCTGACATCCATCAGGGTTACAATTGTTTCTATAAGTTGGGCTAAATATTTGCAAGTTTGAACATCATTACAAGTCTGCAACATTACATGCAGCTTCCCCTGTGATTGAGGACTATTTATTTTTTCATTGTGCAATTTTCTCTTTCTTAGCTGATGCACTAGCTGGACTAGATAACAAGAAATTTGGCAAATGGAGGAAATACCTACAGATAAAATGCATTTTTTACTTGGCTTATGTAAGATAAGTTTTGTGCGATTAGTTACAATCTGTATTTGACAGTTGGTATCTGAAATTAAGCCATGTTTTTACTATGTTTATATTGTAGGCATACTGTTACTCAGGAGAAAATCTGTTATCGCAAGACAAATGTGGAGATGCCATCCGTGCCTTGCAGGAAAGCGATAGCTGTGAGTTACTCTTTAACAATTAATGTAACTTAACATTTTAAGTATAATCTTAAGCAGCTAACTCTCAGTGGATTACTAGTTAACATCATCACATCTTGGGTTGACAGTGTGTCAGTTTGTAACTTGTTGACCTTAATGTTTAAATAAATATCCTACTGTCCTAGTTCTGCAACATAGTTCAAATTTGTTGGCTTCATTATTCAAAGGATGTAATAATTGTGGGAAAGTGTAACTCAGCCCCAGCCCCGTCCGCACATTTTAGCTTCCTCTTGTAATGATGTGCGAACATTAATGGTTTACTGGAGATAACTCCTGGGCAATTTTGGAGTGTTACCGTACTTGTCAGGAGAATACTAGTGCTTTCTAGATATAGAAGTTGTCCAACAATAGGAAGCTCACTGGCAATAACGTTCACTGCTAAGGCATTTTAGCTTGTTTCTGTATTGTTGTCCCCATTCACTCATCAATCTTTCTATTGTTAGACTCGTTGTTTTGGCGGAGGGTTTTTAGTTGTTGTTGTCTGCTGGTAATGTATGGGAAAAGAAGCAAGAAAGGCATGCTGCATGGCAACATGGCTTTTTCCCTTGAATGGTCCGCCATCTTGGACCTGACAAGTCTTACTGCTGAATGTCTTTCAGCTTAGTGAATTGTTTTAGCCAAGAGGCTGAACGTTATTTCTCGTATGGAGAAGGCAAGAACGAGGAGCCGAATCACCTCCATGGATTCCTATGTTGGTTTGCGTAAAGGCAATAACAAATAACTAAGTTTCGTCCTAGCTCGTATGCAGTTCTTAGAGCAGACTTAAAATTCAGGGTATTTGTCTTAATCGTTACCTCAGCTTTAAACTCGCAGATACAAACGAGAGCAAAACGAGCATAAATGTGACTTTAAATTATTATTCCTCAACTGCCGGAAAGAGATGGAGATGACTGTACACTACATTACTAATAAAGCAACTATTGGGACCAACATTAGCAGCTGATCTTACTTTTATTAACACCCTCCAAACCAGATACATCCTGACAGGTGTGGGCAACGATTCGTGGACCTCTCGGTACAGTTTATAGGGCTTAGTGTAGTATTCCGCTTATAGGCCCGTGTTGATCGTAACCACGCTCTGCCCTTCAACTATCAGAACCCTATGAAACCGCGACCCTGTCGGCTAACCACCTCATCATCGTGGAATTGTTGGAGCCATGTAGGAAATCGATGGGGCAAGCCCAATTCCCATCCTTTAGCCTACAATTAAATGAGGGACCGCCCAGAAATCCTTCCCACAATAATCTTTGAACCCTTTTACCTTTAGCCCAAAAATACCTGATTCTATGTGCCGTTTAGGAAAATTTCTACTACCTGTAAATTTCTTGTATACAGTTCCTCGATGGTTCTTATCTCGCTTGAGGTTATCGCTCTCTAGGTACGGCCAGCTGTGCAACCCCACTGCGCATGTGTCGTTCGCAGCCGTCCTACAAAAGCATTCGGCCCGGGCCGGCCGCCATCTCTTTCCTCAAGCTCTCGTCGAAGACGGTCGCTCCTCTCGCTCTCCCACGATACATCCTTGCTATGATCCTTCACCCGAAAAAAGATCCTTCACTCAAAAGAAGAGTAGTTATCAATCTTTCGGACCTCTCTACTTGTCACCGACGGTTTTAGACTGCTGCTGACCCTCCCTTGACTGTCCGTTCTTCCACCATCATACAGCTACCGTCCCTCGCCAGCCTGTATTGCAGCCATCTATGGCTTCAACTGCTTTCTGTCCCTCGCCGACCGTGATTCGCTGCTCTGCCAATCCTTGCCCGTCACGGCCCGTTGCACCTTGCCGTGTTTCTTCACTGTTGTCGAAAAGCAACACATCGCTACCGCCATTCTGCCGCTCATCACCAGACATCACTGGCTGCTGCTAACCCTCGCCCATTGAAGCTTGCTCCCCCTCACCCACCACCATCGCAGCTCCCTCGGACCTTCATCCTTCGCAGCTGCTGTCCCTTGTTGACATTAATCGCAGCTCCTTCGGACCTTCATCCTTTGCTGCTGCTGTCCCTCGTCGACATTCATCGCAGCCCCTTCGGACCTTCTTCCTTCACAGCTGCTATTCCTCATGGACAGTCATCGCAGACCATCTGGACCTTTGGCTAGTCTGCTGTACCTTACTGAGCATGATCACAGCCCCTCCATACCTTCGTCCTTCGATGCCGGCTGTCTCTCACCGGCGATCGTCACAACCACTTCGGACTTTCATCCTTCATGGCCTTCTGTCCCTCACCGACCATCATTGCAGTGTTTTCTGTCTTACGTCATTCTCGGCCTGCAAGTTCCTCAACAGCAAAAAAAAAAAAAAATCACAGCCTCATGCCTACTTTCTTCTGCCTGCTGTACCTCCTCTTCCTCCGCTAACTGCTCTGCGAACCTTCACCCACCGCTGCCTGCTGTCTCTTGGCGCTCTTTGTGGCAGCTCTTTCGGACCTCTGTCTTCCTTTGTTGTTGGATCCTTCGTTTGCTTATCCTTCACCTCGCGTCTGTATCCTTCGTTAAAAGAAGATCCTTTTGATGGAAGATCCTTTGCCTGAATCCTTCGTTGAAAGAATATCCTTTGCCGAAAAATTATCAGCTCAACGGGACTTCTGCCGACACATCTCAGGACTCGATGATACCCCTAAGAACTCCACCATCCAGCCCTTCGCGTGAAGATGCAACAATCGTGACCCGACCATCTCCTTCGCCACCGGCATACCCACTTCCTTGCAGTCAATGCCCTCCTTCGTCATCTTCTTTGGCCTCGCCATGACCCTCACCACTGCCTCGGAGACAGCACAAGACCGGGGGAAAAACATCTATACTCAGGCAACAGCCATTGCATTTTTCGTCATCCTCATCATGTCGATCCTCTCATCCTTCGGCCGTGACCACTGCGACTCTGCAATTATCCGCCACTGAAATTCATCGTTTCATGGACAGTGCCATCAAGGATTTTAACTGCAAAGCCAAACCATTTATCCCGACACCGGTCTCATCTTCTCAGCAAGTCGTACGTCCAGGAATGGATTTTCTCTTCTAACAACGGTTCATCAACAAAACGGCAAATTGAAACCTCTCACACCACCTCGTCCAAGAAGCGAAGCTCTGACCTGCCACTCTTCAGCACAGAACAAATCTTTCGCCACCCAACTCTCCCCTCATCCCGTATTAAAGCATGCCGGCTTGTCTCTTTTCCCGACTATATTTGGACTCTGCATCTGCGCTCGAAGAATCTCATCAGCCTACATGTCAGGTCATCTGCACACCAATCTCCTGACCCCTACGACTGCAGCTTTAGCCGTTTTACGCTATCCAGTCACGTTGAAATTGCTGTTTATCGTCTGTCTGCAGTTATCTCGCTGTGCTTCTCTTCATGTAATACAGATAACGATTGATTCATAGGTCATCGTTGACCCCATGTTTTCAGCCGAAAGAAGCCGCAAACCCTTCAATCGAATGAAACTCCTCCAAACTTTCACCGAAAGACAGCAAGGTCTGTTTCTTAGTCCATCCGAAGCCTTCACCAGAATAAGTCTTGCATCATGATTCTATCTACTCACAAATTCACTGTCAAGACCAAGAATTCAACCCTGATAACAGCATGACAACAAAGTGTTACCTTTCATCAACATGACACTTGCCACATGCACCACCACCTGTTGTCTACGCCGATCATTGTTGAGATGGCGGCCAGGCTGGGCTGAATGCTTTTGTAGGAGGTTTGCGTATGACGCATGGGCAGTGGGGTTGCACAGCTCACCGGATCTAGAGAGCGATAAACCCCAAGAGAGATAAGGAGCATCCAGTTACTGAATGCAAGAAATTTACAGGTAGTATATATTTTCGGTTATGCAACGGAAACCAATTTTGACCTCCGTGCAGGTAAAATTGGACTGTTTACAAATCACAATGTTTTTTTTTTCTTTTGGGTTTAGGTTACAGTGATGCTGCAAAAATATGCAAAGAGTATGCCATATTAAAGGGACCTGGTACAACAGCCCAACCAGAGCAACATCTATTTTTCCGAAGACTTGGCCCCGTCTTAAAACGAACTCTGGAGAAATGTGAAAGGGAAAATGGTTTCATGTAGGGAAAACAATTTTATTGATTTTTAAGGCTGTGCGTGTGCAGATACCAATACTGGTACCGGGACCGGCTGCAGGTACCACTGGTATCGGTATCGGACCGGCACCGGGTTAACAAGTACCGGAAAAAGTACCGGCATCGGCTTTTTTTTCTAGAATCTGTATTTTCCCACATTAATGATATGGCATGTTGATCACACTACTAAAAATTAAGCAACTTTTAAATAAATAATCTGCTAGGTTTTAATCTTGTTGAGCTATAAAGTGTTAGTGAACAATTCCTTTGTATAAGTGTTACATTCCTTTGTAAAAGTATTACTATTAAATTACTGGCGTATCAACACATTCTGTATTAAGTTATCATTTGACATCGGCAGTGGCACCGGCTTGGTATCGGCATCGGCACAGTATCGTCAAATGACCAATAGCACCGGCACTGGGATCGGAACCTGATAAACGGGCACCGGTATCGGGAAAAGTGGCACCGGCACAGCCTTATTGATTTTCTTTGTCGTGGACACATGATATATTGTTAGACATTTTGTGGATTTATTTTTTGTATTATTTAAATGTGGCTTCAGTAAAGTAAAAGCAGTTCTTACATTTAAATGTAAAAGCAGTTAAAAGTTACCTTTTTTTAATTCATGTTTTTATCACTTCTTTCAATGTTACAAGATGCTAAATATTGTAAGTTTTATTACCAATTGTATCGTATATTAACACAAAGTCAGGATTTCAACAAAACATAAATAAAGATTCCTTCCTTAAACAATTCCATCAGTAAGTCTATGAAGCTGGTAGATTGTTGGTAAATGTGTAAAATCTTGACCCAGACAGAAAAAAATTTCTTGCTTAAATGCTTTTTAGGAATTTCAACCTTTTTCGATGGGTTTGTAGAATTCGAGGACTTAAATCTAAGCATTTTCTCCATTTTCAAAGCTTAAGTGAACCTGGCATCTGAACAATTTAAAAATTGCACTGAATTCAGACTGAAGTTAGTTTTAAACAGCAATACAGTTTTTGGAAAAAAAAACTTGCATGTAGTCACGATTAAAACACTATTCTCACTATTCTAACATTTTATTTTTTTTGCTTTGGCCGTATTAGATTTTCATGTTAAAACATGCTCTCTTTTCAGATATCACCAGAAAATTCCCCATGAGGCACCTCAGTTGGAATTAAAAGGCACCACATACGGTTTGGTGAAGCCAGAAGAATTTGAATTACCGCCTTGTAATCCATTATGGACGCCAGTTACATATGCTGCATTTGATCTTTCAAAGGCTTTTGGAACTGATCCTGCTAACTCGGTAAGTTTCTTGGCTATTGTCGTACACATTGCAGAACAATTAGAAATATTAAGGGTGTAAAGTGTTAATTCTCATTCGCAGAATCCTCCTCACTGTGTTACAGAATGGGATCCCTTCCTTTGTCTGCAGCACGTTTGATCCTAATAATTTCCATATAATTTTAAACTAATTAATGCAAAACTTAACGTCACTTCCGGTCGCTTTCCCGCTACCTACATCCCATAATACTTCACTGTATTTTTTTGCCGCGGCACGAACGGTCGTGATTGTGATTGCGTCCGCAAGAATTGTTAAGTTGGTGTGTTGGTGGTGTTTAAACGGCGTATAGGCTTAAATTGGGGAAGATGCCAAAAGACAAAACAGCAGATAATGCTCAGAGCAGACTACCTGGAGGTTTTGGGAACGGAATGTGGTGAGAAAATGGTGTACCGCCAAAACGTGAGTAAGACTGTTGTAATAAGAACAAATAGTGGCTTGTGGTTCGGGTGAGCCGGCAAACCCGTGGGGAAATTTGGTGGACTCAATAAATGCTTTGCCTGGGCTGTTGGGGAGAGAGATGCAGTTGGCTTTTTCAAAGGCGGTGGAATGTGACAGAGCCTGAGAGACTGTAACAAGCGGCTAGGCTTGGTTGGATACGGGAATGGTAGCTGGGGTGTGAAACGAGTGGCAGAATGGCTGCGACGTAGGGGAATAATCGATAATATCGATAATAGTGGGATGATGATGGCAGAAATAGAGGTCTGGAGGATTCTGTGTTGGAACTTGGTGTAGGGGACAGAGAAAGGGAGTTCCTTGGCCAAACCCGTAATGAACTTTGGGCGGCCGGGTAGGCCGGTGATGTGTTGGTTAGTAACACGAAGGAAAGATTGTTGTGGCCGGAGGCGGGCAAGGCAAAATCCCCCGTTTGGAATTTAGATAACCAGTTTTGTCGTGGTGGAACAGGAATAAAAATGTGAAATTAGCGCCCTGCGAAAGAGATTCCATTTCTGATAGATATGTGGTAGAAGACGCGATACAAAGAGAATTTGTAGCACCGCGCACGCCAATGCTTCCGCGCCTGTGCGATAGATATCCGGTGTTGGCAACCATCGATGGTGCCTTGTCATCAGTAGAAACGGACATGTTTCGTGTGCTGTTACCATTGCTTCGTGCATTACAGTTCTGTGGTATGAACCCTGTGGATTATTCCAGTTCGTAGCAAACCCCAATTTCGCAGACGATCGTGGATGCTGCTACGTTAGAGATCCAAGCGTTGCTTGCAATGAATGGGGTAAGGTAAGACCGACTGCAGTATGCGTTCGCGGAGGATTTACACCCGGAATTGTTAGCCTCCCCGCTGACATCAGGTGAGTTGTTTGGTGAACCTTTGCCAGAAGTGCTGAAAAGGGTGCAATCAGAAGTAGCAGCGACTATGAGTGCGACTGCGCCGCCGAGGTGAGGCCTGCCAAACACCTGTTGGGGTAGTGCGTTTCGGGCAGGAAGAGGCTGGAGAGCAAGGGGTCGGCAGGGCGAGAGGTGGCAGAGCGCTACGGGAAGAGGTCGCCGTTTCCTGGCAGTGCAGGCACGGATTTTTGTTTGGATCACAATTATGATTTATTGGAGCGCAGGGCTCAGATTGGAATGGGTGGGCGTCGAGGAGGTGCACAGGCACGGTCGGTGAAAAATTTGACAACCCAGGTCGGGTTGGGGCAGAGCTGGTCTGCGCCCAGATGTTACTTTGTCAGACTTGGCAAGAGATATTATTCTGTCGGACATTGCGACAGGGATGAAAAAGGTGTACACATACAACGTGGTGCCTACAGAGGGGCTGTGATCCGTGGTAGCATCCACCCACGTGTGCATGAATTTTTTGGCAGAACCTTTCCAGAGTGAATTACAATACAGGAGTATCCTGGGGTTTCTTGCAGCAATTGCGAAGTTTCTACGAGGATTGTTCCAGCGAAGGCCACCGACACCATGGTACGTGGTGATCTGGTATCTCGGTATCGTAGCTAGGTACTTGCGTACGTTGCACCCGCCGAAGGCATTGGATCTCTGCCAATTGGCTTACAAGGTGGTTAGGTTACTGGCAGTGTGCACCGGAAATAGGGCTAGTGAATTGGCAGCGTTGAGTTTAGAATTGTGTGATTTTGCGACATCGAGGCTGTCTTCATTGTGTGCGACCATAAGACTGCGAGGAGCGGTGCGCCTTTCTTAGTGCTTCGCTTAAAACGTAATACAGATAAGAATCTGGACACCATCCGATATGTTGCAGCATACATCTGTCGCACGGAACCCATGAGAGACCAGCAGGCTTTACACTCTGGGTGCAGGCCAACGAAGCTCATTTTATCTTATGTTAAACCGCATAAACCGATGGGAACACAGACTGTGGCAAGGTGGTTGTGTGCAGTGCTGCAAGTGACAGGAATAGAGACCACACATTTTCAGGCACACTTGGTGCGAGTGGCAGTGCCATCGGCGGCAGCGACCTGTGGCGTGTCAGCGTCTCAGATCATGGAATTAGCAAATTGGTCATCTACGTCTGTCTTCGCTACTTATTACCAGAGGGAGGTACTAACGATTTTAGCAGGGTTCCTGCTGCAGCGACTCCAGTCGAGGGGACAGATTACATAGATAGGTTAGGATGGCAGTGCCACGTTCAATTAATCTACCCCATTCTGTAACACAGTGAGGAGGATTCTGCGAATGAGAAATGAAGATCCCAGAGAACTTATTCTCATAAGGAGAATTTAAGTTTTCTGAGTTGAATCCGACAAAACTTTGTTACAGTTGTTTTCCCTCCCGCCTCGCGGGCGCTGGCAGGTTAGAGTCAGCCACAAAAAAATACAGTGAAGTATTATGGGAGGTAGGTAGCGTGGAAGCGACCGGAAGTGACATAAGTTTTGCATTGATTAGGTTAAAATTAGATGCAAATTAGTAGGATCAAACGTGCCGCGGACAAAGAAAGGTGTCCCATTCTATAACACAGATTCGTCGGATTCGATACAGAGAACTTAGATTCTCCTTACGAGACCAAGCTCTCTGAGAGAATCTTAATTTCCCAAGGTTCGTTCAGTTTGTTGGCCACGGAAAGTTTGGGTCCCTGTATTTGGGTTCAGTAATTTCGTACAGACTTTCTCATCAACACATGTACCGTATTCTAAAAATATTGTGTCGCTTACATTATAGTTCACACACAATTTCCAAACAAAACAAGATATCTTTACCAATATCTTCTGCAAATTTTCGACTGTCAGTAATCTGGAGATGTAGGGGCTCAGATTACTGTCTTCCATCAGGCAAAAACAAAAAAATTTACGTCACTATGTCGTGTCCGATACAAACAGTAGATGATCGAACCTGACATAAGTGACGCGAAGTTTTTGTTTTTGCCTGATGAAGATAGTCGTCAGAGCCCTTATATCTCCAGATTACTGACTGTCGAAAATTTGCAGAAGATATTGGTAAAGATATCGTTTTTTGTTTTGAAATTGTGCATGAACTGTACTAATGAAGATGCACCTTATTGTTCCAAATAAAAGACGATACTTTTTTCACTTTCTTCTGAAAATATTTCTTTTAGTTATTGCCTTAAATCGTTTGTAATAAGAATAAATTTTGTTGTAGCATGTGAAAGTACAGGTTATTGACACAATGCAGGGATAAAAAGTGATTGTGCCAAAAGGGCGGATTTAGGCATGGGCCCATTCTTACACCTAACCTGAAACAGACGATTACAATATCAACAGACAATAGCAAACACTAAAAGTAAACAAGAAAATAGGGCAGGGGAAAAGACTGGAAGTAAAAGAGTTTAACGAAAACCGGTAAACGGCAAATACAGTGGTTTTGAAAAGTCATATTAAGAAATCGTATCACACCTAAACCACCAGGCAGAACATAGTTCACTGTTCGACTTGAATTTTCGGAGAATAAACCGTTATCCTTCCTTAGGGGAAAAAAAGTACTTTTCCTCCGTGTTGTGCTTTTTTTTTCCTGAGGAAGAAGAACGGTTTATTCTCTGAAAATTCAAGTCGAACAGTGAACTGTGTTCTGCCTGGTGGTTTAGGTGTGATTTGATTTCTTAATAGGAAAAGAGTGCGAGACGGATGGTGACCAAGTTATGAGTTACACAAAATCGAAATAACTGAGCTTTTAAAGTTCCAACACTAAGACACGGTTTAAAGGCTTCGAGCAAATCATTACACAACTTCATGCTCTGAACCAGAAACAAAGTTTGGTATTGATTAGTGTGACAGCGAGGGGGAGTGAAGGGCGGCTGTGATCAGCCAGTGCAGAGTTAAATAAGGTAAACAAATAATAGGGTTCGATGCAGAGACTTGTAACAATTGTTAGAGAATGCAAAGAACGTCTCTTGAGCCATAGGGAACCACATGATAATTTTAAGGTAGTCTCTCTCAACATTAAACTTCTAAGATTAAAAATGAAACATAGATGCATTTAGGGTCCTCTGAGCATGATTGAGGGAAGATTTTGTGGCCGTTAATTAAACTAAATCACAGTAATCCAACAACGGAATAACTAAAGCGGAGGCAAGTTTGACTTTTGTTGTAATGCTTACAAATGTTTAAACTTTGAAAGAAATCTAATCCTTTACATGGCAGCACAGCATTAGGTATGAATGTGCGACTCTTTAAGTTATGTAAGTTTTAAGTGTAGTATCATTTATTAACAGAAATAGTATTGTAATGATTGAGATCGTAAATGGGATATTTTTGAAAAAGCTGCTGTAATCCCATTAGCCTTAGGGATCGTTCAAGTATTACGTCATCAAGAAGGGGTGGAGGGGGGTTCGCCTCCTGGTGACGATTGTTGATGCGGTAAGAAGGGGGGTGGCCAGTTGATGACGTATGCACCACTACCCCATAAAACAAAATTTGAATAAGTGGAAATACGCAAAAAAAAAAGAACACACCCCTTCTTGGGGGGTGGGGGGGGGGGCTAACGTTAGAAATGACGTAATACTGGAAGGGGGGATTGAGCAATTGAGGACGAGGGGGAGGGGGTTAAAAAAATCCAATTTCTTGATGACGCAATACTTGAACGGCCCCATAGACCAATTCTAGACATTAGAATGATCACGATTAAGTTCGGCACAAGCGTTAGTATTATCCAGTGGGGAGAATACTGACCTAACTGGGCGTCATCAGCAAGCATGTGATGGTTAAAATAAACGAAGCAGTTTGGCAAGTCTATAATGAAAACAGTAAGCGATATGTGTCGTTAAGGCTGCTTGCCTGTGTTAATATGCTGCCACAGAGCAGCGCCACCGGCGGAAGCTAGTTGGTAGTAGATTACTTTAAAATAATTAAGAAACTTTTATAATTTGTTTTGAGCAATTAAAAGCATAAAATGAGCAATTTTAGCACAATTACTGAACTAAGTATTTTGCAGATAGTAAGAAACCAGCAATAGTAATAAGCACTGGATCTCCCACGTGCCACGTAGCGAATTCAGACAACATGAATCTTGATCCCTACTACCTTCCGCAATCCGAAGTTTTATTCCAACTGCTCCTTTATTTAGAAGGTTTCATTCGTGATGGTGGACTGCCACTCCCAACTCACTATGCTAAAAGAAGGAACTACTTCTTTCAGCAATGCGGACCAGGTGCCCAAAAGAAAGCTAGATACGGCACGTTTTCCGTGACAGAGTTTGTAACGGTTGATGCCAGCAGCACAATTTCCGGTTGACCAACGAAGCCACCCTCCCACCAAACGTAACCATCTAATAAGTAGTATACTCGACGCGCACTCACAGAATCAGAATTTGGAGTTACAAAAGTTATCACATTTCATCGTTCTTGATCGTTCGATTGTTGAAAACAGATTGTTATGCACGTCTTACTTCCTGCAAAATACTTACCTTCAGTAATGTTGCTAAAATCACTATTTTATGCTTTATACTGCTCGTTTATGAACTAAAATCCCCATTTTATGTTCTCTCTATAAACTTTTCTCCCCTTCCGCCAGGGTGCGCTGCACGTTCCCTCTGACGTTAGTGCCCCCACCTATTCACCCTCATTGCTTTTACGGGAACGCCATCATGGATGGTCGTGCGAGTTTCAGGCTGCGTGTATTGTAAGGAAAATATTGTGTTTATGGACTTTTCAACAGCTGAAGATGTCAAGAAGGGAAGGTGCAAGGCCTATTTGAAGGAATGGACGTTTACATCGTGCGAACACAACAAGTTAACATGTGTTTTTCGTCCTCTCTGGATCGACAATTTATCGACATGGAACTTGATTGTATCAGGGCAGATAGGGTACCACTACACATCCTCCCATTGGAAAGCCTGGAATGGTGGAAACGGAGAAGAAACCTCGGGATGGGGGTACCTCTACAGGAACCAACCCTGACGATCCTTCTCTTCACGGATGCATCCAACACGGGATGGGGTGCCCACATCTCCGACGAGACAGTGTCAGGAAATTGGAACTCGGAGGAAGCCGAACTACACATCAATATCCTGGCAATCGAGCCATTCACACCGCCATCACGACCTGGGAGCAAGACTTCAAGTATCTGCAGTTGGCGTGATCAGCGACATTCCCACAGCAGTGGCGTATATCAGGAGAGGAGGTGGGGCCCACTCCAAGTCCCCAATGGTGGAGACGTCAAGGCTTTTTCTAACGTGCATCTTGTTTGGGATAATTCTGGGGCCTCGCCACTTAGCGGGAGCCTTACATGTATGGGCGGGCGAACTGTCCACCCGTGCCCAAATGCCGACCTCGGAATGGAGACTGGACCCTGAGGTGTGCCAGGCGTTGGGGGGGGGGGGGCGTCCATAGACTTGTTCGCAATGAGAGCCAACACCCAACTGTCATGTTTTGTGTCACTGTTCTGAACGCATGAGCGTGGGCAACGGACCGGACGCACTCACCTTGAACTGGGACAGAATGAACGTGTATTTCCCACCGTTCCGACTGTTCCAGAAGTCTGTGAACAAAATACGACTGTCACGAGGTCGATTCGTTCTTGTTGCACCATGGTGGCCAGCAACACCCGTGGTTCACCGAGGTGATGGCAATGGACAAGGAACCACCGAGGCAGCTAACCATCGCAGACCGATTCCTCTCGCAACACCAGAAGCGGACGGCACACTCTAACCCTGCCGTCCTTAAAGTTCGCGGGGGTACTCTGATGGGACCGCTTCTGGAAGCAAGGTTTCTTACTTCCCGCAAATACTTATCTTCAGTAATATTGCTGAAATCACTATTTCTCCTTCGTAGAATCCTCCTCACTGTGTTACAACATTGGGATCCTTCCCTATGCCTACGGCGCTTTTTTACCTCATTAACGCAGTCATTTATGCAAAATATTGCGTCACTTCCGCCTCTATCCCGCTTCCCCCTACCCTGTCCGCGTCCACCCACTCTTTTTCTTGCCGCTGGCGCGTGCAGTCAGACATTCTTAAGCTAAGATTGTTGAATTCCTAAGGGGAATTCGTTTCGAAAGATCGTTTTCGCAGTTGAACTGAGGTGCGCCATCTTTCCAAGCAAAAGCAGCGTGGCTACGAGGCTACGCGATTGGTGGTGAGTATTTCTATCGATACTGGTTGGAGAGTATTAAGATGGCGGCCGGCATGGTAACAGCAGAATTTGTGGGAACGAAAAACGTGGCGGCCTGTTAGGCCGGCCAAGTACGTCCGCACGTGGATATAATTGCTTCTTGAGAACGTGGCGGCAGTGGTTTAATGCGGATTGTCAGGTTCGTAGTATTTGTTTTTGGTTTGTGTGACGGAATTTGAAGGAGAAGGTGTGGTTGGGAGTTCATATGTGAAACCCATTGTCGGAGTCGGTAGCTGACCGAACCGGCGGGAGCCGCGAGTGGCGGACGGTGGAAAAAGTAGTTGGTATTGGTGATAAGAAAGTACGAATGGCTCGGTTTTAAAATTTTTTTTTTTTTTTGGGCGATGCTAAACACTGGGGCGTGTGAGGCATCGGCGATACCGAGCGGGAGTAGATGAGTTTTGTCGTGTGTGCGGTTGGATTGTTGGAAAACAAGCGCTGGAACGGAGCTTGAAAATAATGAGCACATGGCGTGCTGGAAGTTTGAGAGGCCATAGGGCAGAGTGGGCGGCCATTGGGGCGTCGCTGGCTGTGTTGGATATTGTAGACGGTGCTGGTCTAGAGTTGGGAAATACGCCACCGCTGAGGGCGGTTTCGGCGAGACCGCCGTTGTTTGACGATGCGAAGGAGATTGCCCCGAAATTGAGCGAGATGTTAGCTCAAGGTGTAATTGAGAGAGTGAAAAACGGAAGTGTAGGATTTGTGTCGCCAATATTTCAGTGGCAAAGCCGGACGGATCGATCAGGATAATTTTGAACCTGAAAGGCTTGAATGAGTTTGTGGTTGTACGGAAGTGCTACTTGGATACACTACCAAGGGTGGTAGAACATTTACAAACAGGGTGGTGGATGGCTACCATAGATCTGTCTCAAGCATACTGTGCAGTGGCAATAAAGGACGGTCCACGACGGTTGTTAATGTTTTCCTGGCAAGGTTGTCTTTACCGTTTTTGTGTGCTGCCATTTGGGTTGGCTTCAGCCCCGGGTACTTTTATGAAGCTTATGTCAGTGGTGAGGCGCTTCTTGCGCCGGGCCGGTGTGTTAATTTTCATTTACCTGGATGATTTTGCAGTAGTAGGCCCGTCCGCAGCAAGTGTGCGGCGGGATGTGCGGAGAGTGTTGGAAACCTTGCGTAAGTTAAGGATTTTTCGTAAATTACGAAAAGAGTGTGCTGGTACCGTCGCAGGCGTTGCGATTTTTGGGAATGATGTTGGATCTAGAGTCAGCCCGTTTTGTTCTGCCGCCTGAGAAGCAGGCTGGTATGGTATGCGTGGTTGCGAGGCTGCAACAAGACCCGGTCACGGTTGTTAAGGAGCTGCAACGGTTGTTGGGGCTGGCAGAAAGTTTGTTGTGTGCCGTGGAGAACGGCAAGTTGCACACACGTTGGTGGCAACATGACCTGGTGTCGTGCGGGAGTGCACGGAGGAAGCCTCTCGCGCGGTTCTTGCGAAGATTTGGACTGGTGGGCGAAGGCTCTGGGTCGCTCAGTGGTAGCAAAATCGTGAGTCTCAGTGGAGGCCGCAGTAGTGGTGACAACGGACGCGTCGGACATGGGCTGGGGTGCAGCCACTGGGGATTCGCAAGCGCAGGGGAGGTGGCAGCCCAGGGAGGCTGCCTTGCATATAAATGCAAGGGAATTATTGGCTATGCTTAAAGCGCTAGACGTTTTTGGAGACCTGGTCAGAGGACGGGTCGTGCGAATCCTTTCAGATAATGTAGTGGCCGTGGCATATGTGAATCATCAAGGGGGGACAAAGTCTCAGATGCTAAATGCCATGGTCCGTTGCCTAGAGCAGCGTAGAAGTCAGTTGGATTGTGTGGTACAGGCGGCATTTGTGCCGGGGAAGTTGAATGTGACAGCGGATGGGCTGTCTCGAAATTTCTGGGACAGATTTGACTTCCGATTGTGTATTGCGGCGTTCCAGAAGATTTGTAGGTGGTTTGGGACGCCAGACGTGGACGTATTCGCATCGGACGCGACGGCCCAATTGCAGCGATTTGGGTCGTGGGGACGCTGCCCAGGAGCAGAGTTTGTGGATGCGTTCTTTCCGTATCTTTTTCCCCCGTGTCCTTTAATTGGACGTTGCGTAGACAAGCTCATCGTGGATCGAGTTAAGTGGGCAGTACTGGTGACACCGGACTGGCAGTGTGCAGCCTGGTTCGTCCGGCTGTTGGCCTGCGCCAGGGAGGGACCTTATCCCTTGAAGAGCGCAGGGGCCCTTCTCTGGGACCCATACTTGGACGCCGAGGTGGCGGATGAGTGGGGTCCCTGGGTAGTCTGGGGTGTAGGTACTGGTTGATTATTAAGTGGGACCAAGGTCACCACAGCCATATTCGGAGCGATTCCGAGGTGTGCACTGCTTCCTAATCTATCCCAATGTTGTAACACAGTGAGGAGGATTCTACGAAGGAGAAATGAAGATTCTCCCAGAGAACTTGTTCTCGCCAGGAGAATCTAAGTTCTCTGAGTGGAATCCGACGAAACTGTGTTACAAAACAGGGCCCGCCCGCCTCCCTGCATGGAATCGTGCGTTCACAGCAAGAAAAGAGTGAGTGGACGCGGACAGGGTAGGGGGAAGCGGGATAGAGGCGGAAGTGACGCAATATTTTGCATAAATGACTGCGTTAATGAGGTAAAAAAGCGCCGTAGGCATAGGGAAGGATCCCAATGTTGTAACACAGTTTCGTCGGATTCCACTCAGAGAACTTAGATTCTCCTGGCGAGAACAAGTTCTCTGGGAGAATCTTCATTTTACGCATTACACTGCTCGTTTATGAACTAAAATCCCCATTTTATGTTCTCTCTATAAACTTTTCTCCCCATCCACCAGGGTGCGCTGCACGTCACTACTGACGTCAGCGCCCCCACCCATTCCTCTTCATCACTTTTTACGGGCACGCCATCGTGGATGGTCATGCGTGTTGTTTATCTATGTTTATGGACTACTGCAACAGGCTACAATGTCAAGGAAAAAATCCGAAGATAAGTGCAAGGCCTATTTGAAGAAACAAACACGAGATTTTCACCCATTGAGTCGCAAGTGCCAGCCGTGTGACTTTCAAACTAAGCTGCGTGACCTCTGTGATATCCATCACGTTGATACTGTGCGGTAATTTCTGTTTACCTGGAAGAAGTCCGACCAGGAAGCAGCACAGAGAAAAAAAGACGCGAAATTGACGTCTGTAGACGATAGGCTTATAACCATGAGCCGGGATGCGGCCCTGCCCGCTGCGTTTTTAGAAGATCAAATTCCCGACCCTAACGCCGGCGGGGAGGATTCGTCGTTAATCACAGTGCATTCGGACATTCTACAGGACGTTATTAACGACGGGCAAGTGGGAAATTTTCCTATATATTTTCCTATAGGTCGAAGACGTTACTATGTATGACGGCGATTGCCATTTTGACGATGTTACACACGATGACAACCGGTTTATTGAATTGGCAGCGGCGACAGCCGGAAGTGTGTTTCACAATAAAGCCCACTAACTGGAAGGCCGCCTACTGTCGAGTTTCGACCAGAAACTAGAGAGATTTTTGGGCGAAGTTTTGCACCGTATTAATCCAGTTTTGCAGTCGGATGCTGTGGATGTCAGTGGATTGGCAGCCGTGTCGCCATACAGGAAACGGCGACCAAACTTAAGACGACGTCGCCGGCGACGCGCAACAGTGGAAGTACACACGATCGTCCCACGTCCTCACGGAAACGAAGTAGCAGTAAAAGTGGGAAGAGCGTGTCGAGCAAGCCAAAGTCGGTGAGGCAGAAACTAGCGTAGAAAAAATAGGACGCCCGCTCCTGGTGTGATAAATACGGGGGGTGCCTAAGTCGAAAGACAAAAAGTCGGAAACGGGCGCTGTCCGGATTCTGACTGTCCTAGCAAAACAATTTACAAGTGCCAGGCCGGACAATATTGTAAAGCTGGTAGGGTAGATAAGTGCTATGTTTGAGGGTGGTTTTTTAACCAACCCCGTGCGGTCTCCGCTGGCGACACGCGTTGCACCGTTGGTAACAATGAGTCGCTATGACTTGAGGGAGGTCAGAGGCACCTCGGGCCACGAGATGTCGTCACCCGGTCGCCAGGGGTCGTTGCACAGTGCTGCAAGTAGCCATCAGTCGCCAGGTGGTGTGGATATGTGGCCATTCAGCCCTGATGTAGGCCACGCCGCAAGGAAGAGCGCTGCATTGCCCGTTCCAGGCGTGACGAGGACGACAGCACGTAGAAGTGATGATGAAGAGGAGGAAGGATCGGTTGATGACCCATTTAACGAGGGCCCGGGTTTCATACCGTGGAAAGATTTCACGGCCATCACGTTCAAACACCCACACGATTTTTCAAAGAATGCCCTGTACACCCCTTGAATTTGGAGGACCCCCCATGGAGACGCTAGCTAACGAGGGAAATGTGAAGCCGGACCCTGCCCATCTCCCTCAGTCTGCGGTGCTGTTTCAGCAATTGCTGAACACGGCCGCCGTTATACGCAAGGAGGATGTCTGCTGGCATGCCGCTCCCGACCCATGGAAGGTGAAGTGGTTCTTTCTTTCGACGGGGGTTGGTGCTCCCAATAAGAAGAGGTATCGGACCTACCCGGCGGCGGAATATTTGGCAGAAAGGTGTGCGCCCGAGCTGGATTCCACGTTAAAAGCACCTCCACACTTGTCGGTACCCATGGGACAATTAGAGGATGACGATATCATGCTGCGGGCCAGTATCCGAGCGAGTTCCCAGGCGAACTGGTTTATTTGGCCTCCATAGCGGCGCTGAAGGCTATGGCTTTGGTTAACCCTGAACTGCGGGAGAATACTACAATACGGGAGTGTATGCACCTCATCAAGCGGGCCTCGTCGTTCCATCAAGATAGCTTGACTTAGCAGTGCCGCGTGGCCATGAATAACAAGTTTCGGCGGCGGGATGCTTTATTGGATTCTGCTTCGGGCCTGCCGATAGACAAGGCAGGGAAGCTGCGACTACTGCCCATCCACACGTCCTCTGACTTATTCAACGGCAAGTTACTGGAGTGTGCATCCGAGCTGAAGGAGAATGTAAAAGTCACTCAAGTTCCTGCCCCTGCTCTGCGCGCCGCACTAAGATGTAGAGATAGATACAAGCTCCCCACCAGGAGTGTGCCGTGGAATAACTCCTACGGTAAGGCTAGGGATGGTAAACGAGCCAGCGAGAAGCCCGCGGAGCCGTTTCTCTTTCTTGAGCACCCCGCCTCCCAGCCACGCGGGAGGGGAAATGGGACCCGGCGTGGGAGGGCCGCGGCGGCCCCTCCAGCGATACTGACTAGCAATGGTCAGGACACCTCCCCATTCACCGGCAGGTGGGGGGCCGGTTGTCCAGCCACGTTGAGGCGTGGAAACGCATCACGTCAGATGACCTGGTTCTGGACTGTCTGCAGGACGGTTACCTCCAGCCGTTGGTTTCTCAGCCAAGACTTACCAGCTCCCCGCCAGGTTGGCTGGTTTTAGGTTCCGCAATCCCCGACCTGGTCGCAGAGGTGCATTTGCTCGTGGACAAGACGCCATGGAGCGAGCACCAAGGTTTTGTAGCCTGGCACGAGTGATTTTGAAGAAAGGTGGCGGGAAAAGGCTTATCTTCAATCTGCGTCGCCTGAATTCGTTCCTCTGCTAAGAACATTCCCAGATGGAGTCGGTGGACTCTATTCGAGAGGCACTTCGTCGCGACAAGGTCACGGGGTCCGTCGATTTGCAGGATGCCTATCTCCACGTTCCACTCAGACAGTCGATTCGCCATTTGTTCCGGTTGGTCGCGGGAGGAGTGTCCTACCAGTTCACAGCGATCCCCTTCGGGCTGGCCACAGCGCCTTTTTTGTTCACAAGGTTAATGAAGCCCGTCATCGCGCGTCTCTACCTTCATGAAATCAAGGCGCATGTTTTCCTCGACGATTGGCTGTTTCGGCAGGGGTCCAGGACCATTTTGCTTCAGCAGTTGGACAGGTTGCTGTCCCTTTTTGCTCACCTGGGCCTGGGTGTGAATGTGAAGAAGTCGAGACTGGCGCAGGCCTCGCCGGCCTAGGGGCAGATTCGACACGTCGCGCATGTTGGTCAAGCCTTCCAGGGAGCGGATTGTGAAGACGAGAGGAGCAGTTCTGAGCTTTGTCAAAAAAACGTCAGCGACGGCCTTGGAGCTAGCATCCCTATTCGGTGTCATCGTTTCCAATGCCAGGCTGGTGCATTGGTACCGAAACGAAGAATGGTGGCCACGGACCAGCTGGTCGGACGGGATACCCCTCCGCAACCTCCCCTTGGAGTGCCGGAGATGGTGGTCGGACACGGCCAATCTCGATGTGGGGATACCCATCCAGGAACCGGTGCCTGCGGTCCTCCTGTTTACGGACGCGTCCACAACGGGCTAGGGTACCCCCATCGCGGAGGAGACGGCTGCCGGCAGTTGGACATTGGAGAAGGCCGTTCTGCACATCAATGTTTTGGAGGTCCGTGCCGTCCGCAATGCCATCTTGACTTGGGCTCGGCGGCTTCGAGGTGCCACGGTTGGTATGATGTGCGACAATACCACAGCTGTGGGGTATATCAAGAGGGGAGGAGGGACGCGTTCCGTGTCCCTGATGGCAGAGACGTCGAGACTCCTACAGACTTGCCTTACATTCGACATCGTGCTAGTGCCACGCCACATTGCCGGTGCCTTGAACGTGTGGGCGGACGAACTTTTCCGCCGTTCGTGCGTGCCAACCATGGAATGGAAACCTGGATCCAGCGGTGTGCCAGATGTTATTTCGGTTGTGGGGAGAGCCCTCCCTCGACTTATTCGCAACCCGGGCCAACCGCCAGTTCCCTGGCTTCGTGTCCCTGTTCCCGGACGGATGGGCCTGGGCGACGGATGTGGTCGCCCTGAATTGGGATGGGCTGCACGTGTATCTCTTTCCTCCGTTCCGGCTCATTCAGCGATCGGTGAACAAGGTGCGTTTCTCCGGCGTTCGGTTCATACTTGTAGCGCGGTGGTGGCCAGCTGCACCGTGGTTCACCGACGTACTGGAGATGGCCAAGGCGCCGCCGCAGCAGCTCCTCCTCACGGAACGCTTCCTCACACAACATCAGGGGAGGACGTCCCACCCGAACCCGGCCATCCTGAATCTTCACGGGTGGCTACTGTGAGGGCCATTTTCCGCCAGCAGGGTCTGCACGGTGACGTAGCGGAGCGGCTGCTGGGGTGCATTCGGGAGTTGGAACTGTGTGTGTGGGAGTTGGGACTGTGGTGTCCAATGCACTGCTGACTAAGTTGGTCACGGTGTTCGACATTGCGCGTCCCAAGCAAGTGACTCTTTTTTCCGAAGTGGAACCTGCCGCTTGTGCTCCGGAGCCTTATGGGGCCGCCGTACGAACCAGCTAATTCGTCATCTATGCTTTATCTTTCACAGAAGACAGTGTTTTTGGTGGCGTTGGCATCCGCCGCGCGTCAAAGTGAACTTGCAGCGTTTTCCCGGGATAGTGAGCATGTTCGTTTTGCTGACGATTGGTCAGCGGTGTACTTGTCGTTCCCCGCTCACTTTCGTGCAAAGAACTGCAAACCGGGGAGCCAGTAGAAGCCTTGGTGTATCCTGTCCCTGGGTAAGTTGTTTCCACCAGGGGATGAGGAACGACTCCAGTGCCCAGTGAGGGCGCTCCGTCTTTACATTTCTGCGACCGACGAGAAGCTCCATGGAGGAGTTCGTAGGCATACAGGAGTGCGGTCTACGCCCTTGTTCTGGGACGTGGACAAAGCATCGGATGAGGTGTTTGATAGGGCCTTGCCGACGTTCCAGATGGGGAAGTGGATTTGCGCGGTGATCCGGAGGGCCTACGACACGGGTCCGAATCATGTTGATGTTCCACCGGTCATTCGTGCTCATGAACTACGGGCGCTAGCTGCATCCTGGCGTATGAGTGTGGTATGCCTCTGCACGAGGTTATGGCCGCATGCTCCTGGAGGCACCCGACCATGTTTATTTGGCATTACCTGCGTGACACCAGTGGCCTGGAAGGGGTGGAGGTGGTGCGGGACCACGTGGTTCCCGGTCAATCTCTCCGTGTGTGACGGTCGCCGTGGGTGGAGTAGCCTCGGCACCTTTCGGCCGGTGTCAGGTGGCGGGGAGTAGGACGTGGCTCCCGAGCAGTCTGTGGTTCTTGTTCTGGCTACGGAAATTCTAGCGTGCATGGTCGGAGTGGACATGTGATGTGCTTCATCGTGTGGTGGAGTAGCATCTTGGAGTGAGCAAAGATGCCACCGGAGATGACATCACCGACGCTTTTTGCTTGGGTGAATACTTCGGCTTAAGGTGTCATAGAGTAGTTGAGTTGACTGGTTGCGTATCTATACACGTTTTCTCCGGGGTTCAGTGAAAGTGTGGGACTTGCCACCTCCTGACTGACGAATTCAGCAATATTACTGAAGGTAAGTATTTGCGGGAAGTAAGAAACGAAAATGTTAACTGGTAAAATTAGTTTTTACTTACCTAAAATACTTACCTTCAGTAAGAACCCGCCCGCCTCCCCGCATTCACTGAACCGGAGTGTTCATAATGGGTGGGGGCGCTGACGTCAGTAGTGACGTGCAGCGCACCCTGGCGGATGGGGAGAAAAGTTTATAGAGAGAACATAAAATGGGGATTTTAGTTCATAAATGAGCAGTGTAAAGCTTAAAATAGTGATTTTAGCAATATTACTGAAGGTAAGTATTTTAGGTAAGTAAAATCTAATTTTACCAGTTAAAATTTTCGTTTTCGTGTAGGAGTGGCATCTAGACTGATGGCTGTTTTCGGGAGTCGTCACAACAGAACTACAACGTAAAGTGGTAGAAGTGGGTAGAGTGGTGCGGTCAGCAACTACAACCCTTGTGACTCGCCTGTGACCAAATTGCCGAGTTTCTTTGAAGCATCGTGAATGCAGGCCCTGTGACTGTCAAACCAAAGTGTACGACTTTTGCGACCTTCACCACGATGTTACTGTGAAATCGATCCTGTTTACGGGAAAAATCCGACCAGACAGCAGCACAGGGTGCAGGAGACGCATTGCAATAATTAAGTTCAGTGGATGATAAGCTAAAGGCAATGAGCCAAGACACAATGATGCCCGTTGTATTTTTAGATCAACAAATCGTTGACGACGCCATCATAGCGGCTAATGTTGTGACTGTGCTAACCGAGCCTACCGTGGCTTCATCGTCGCATTCCGTTGTTGTGCAGGAGGTACTGTCCGATGATGTGACCATGACTGATGCTACCGTGAACGATGGAGCTGTTCCTAAATGTACTCTCACCGCAAAAAGAGTTGGTGTAAGGCAGGCAACTCGAAAGGTTGTCTCCGTAGACTCTGCTGGGATTAGACCAAACTGCAACTTGTGTTTAGTGGCTAATATCTGTGACTCGGTGCATAGTCCCCTAGCTATGCAGTAGGCAGTGAATTGGGCTTAAGATCAGAACCATCAAAGGTTGTCGTTCTTCCATTAACTCGGTTCTCTCGTGTCAGCAAAGGGGACGCTGTCGCCAATAGTATTACCACTAAGATGATGAGAGCATTTGAAATTGCAAGACCCAAGCGAGTGGAGCTTTTTCCTAAGTGGAACTTTCCGCTTGTTCTGCAAGTGTCCTGGGACCACCATATGAACCGGCGAAGGCGTGCTCTATGCTGTGTCTGTCACAGACGACTTTTTTTTTTTGGTGGCCTTGGCGACAGCGGCTCGTCAAAGCGAGAGATGGCTGCCTTTTCACGTGACGGTGGTCACATCCGGTTTGCTAAAGATTGATCGGAAGTGTATCTGACGTTTCCTGCGCATTCCCGAGCGAAAAATTGAACAAACCGGGGGGTTAAACTGAGGCCTTTGTCAATCAAGGCTCTGGGTAAATTGTTCCCGCCAGGAGATGTAGAACGTCTCCAATGCCCAGTGCGGGCTCTCAGGTATTAGGTGGATGCGACTGAGAAGAGACTTAAAGTCGGTGGTCAAGGAACCAGAGGAGAACGCCTAACTCCCCTGTTTTTGGATGTAGAAAAGGACGCCGACGGAGTGCTTAATAAGGGGCTAACTACATTTCTGATGGGCAAATGGAGTTGCGCAGTGCTTCGTCGAGCATATGAGACTGTCCCGAACCACATTGACATCCCGCCCGAGATTAGGGCACACGAGTTGCGGGCGCTTGCGGCCTCGTGGGTATATTGGTGCGGTACTCAATTGGGCGAGGTCGTGACAGCGTGCTCGTCAAGCCACCAAACCACGTTTATTGGTCACTATTTACGCGATACTACCGGACTAGCAGGGACGGAGATTGTGAGGCGGCACGTAGTAACAGGATGATCTTTCGTTGAGTGAGGAGCATACTGGGGAGTTCCGCCAGAGGGAATCACGGAGAGATCACTGGGAGATGGGCCATTGATGTGGTATCCCGTTAGGATGTTCCCACATTTGGACTAGTGAAGTTGAACTGACGATGTCGTTTCAATACAATAGTAAGTTGTACCTGACTGGATAAGATATGGAATTCATGTTTTGGTACGGTGTCATACAATGAGGCACGTAACGTGGACAGCAATCAGTTGGCTTATCACGTGGCTGAACACGGTGTCGTGAGAGGGAGAAGGTTCGTACTGGAGAGAAGGCGCCGTTGGCAAAAGATGAATTGAGATGTTTTGGTAAAGTGGGTAGGTGACTATAAACTGTTCTCCTGGGTTCAGTGAAAGTGTAGGCTTTCCCATCTCTTGACTGACGAATTCAGCAACATTACTGAAGGTAAGTATTTTGTAGGAAGTAAGAAACAAAAATTTTAACTGTTAAAATTAGTTTTTACTTACCTAAAATATTTACCTTCAGTAAGAACCCGCCCGCCTCCCCGCATTCACTGAACTGGAGTGTTCGTAAAAGTGATAAGGGTGAAAAGGCGAGGGTGCTGACGTGGGAGGGAACGTGCAGCGTACCCTGGCGGAAGGGGAGAAAAGTTTATAGAGAGAACATAAAATGGGGATTTTAGTTCATAAATGAGCAGTATAAAGCGTAAAATAGTGATTTTAGCAACATTACTGAAGGTAAATATTTTAGGTAAGTAAAACCTAATTTTAACAGTTAAAATTTTCGTTTTTGGAATCAAAATACTGTAACAGTATTCTTGCGAATTTTCAACAGACCGACGACGTCTGTCTTCATCAGGCCTAACCCACACAACTCAAAACTTTTGTCACTACATTGTCACCATGGAAATCAGCGTTTGAAATCTGCGCTCGTGCCTGGTGTGGCCTATATCATGCTCGGTTGTCCACTGCTTCGTGAGTTGCATGTATGAATGAGCGTGATAAATATAGGAGCCACGCCAGGCACGAGCACAGATTTCAAATGCTGATTTCCACAGTGACAATGTAGTTGATAAAAGTTTGAGTTGTGTAGGTTAGGGCTGATGAAGACAGATGTTGTCGGTCTGTTGAAAATTCGCAAGAATACTGGTACAGTATTTTGATTCTGAAAATGTGTGTAACAATTTGTTTTCAACAATCGGATGATCAAGAATGACGAACTTTCAGAGTAGAAGCCGTTAAAAACTGGCCATCTAAACATCATGAAACTCGGTGTCAGGCTAGCTCTCGTCCCCGCGCACATTTTACTGAATTTTCAACACATTTCATCACCCTTAAAATCCTGATTTCACATCAACCCACCGAGCCAATCGGTCTAAACGGGAAACCCGTGTAGCAGAATCACAGTGACGCGCGACGCTACGTCGCGGTACGGTTGGCAGTGTTGCAGTACGATTTATCCTGCAGTTTTTTTTCTTGGTCTTCTTTTTGCGATAATTTCGCCAAAAATTAACCGATTTTGATGTTCAAATACACCATTTTAACCATTTTTTCGAGAGCTGTTGATTGGTGCTATTGTCATGATGATAGGGTTGGTCGTTCTCAGATTGTTTAGCAAAAACAACCTACAAAGGTGTAGAAAAAAGTTCTCGCAAGAAACTTGTTCATGAACCCAAATGGGCCCAACTCAAAATTTTGCACAATGCAAAATTCCACCTTCACACCCTACCTTCAACCCTCAGGCACCTCCCTCTTCCCGCAGACCGTTTTTAGTTTGAAAAAAGTTTGTCGCTGACCGGCTGAAAATATTCTGCTTCTGGGCAGGAAACTAGTAATAATATCACCAGTGAAACAACGTCCTACGGATACGAAACTCAAACACCACCTGGGAGGCAACGGTTGGACCCAAAAATCGTGTCACGCATGGCCACAATGTAAGCAACCCTATTTGTCAAATCAACTAAAAAAAGAAACCACCTCAAAAACCTTGGCAGACTATTATCTCACATTTTCGGAACAATGTTATTGTTGTCATCCCGAAGGGATAAAATTTCACATTGTTCACACAGAAACATGGCAACAGAATCGAGCCGGAGCTCCAAGAAATGTCAAACAGGAAGCACGGGGACACGCATCATGCACAAAGTATTCGAAGTGGTGAAGCGGCATGATCCGGTATGGCGATGTGTTTACTCTGCAATTTGACATGTAGTCGATGTAGCGTAGGCGACCTCGACAGCATCTGGGTGAATGCAAGGTGCACCTGGGCATTTCTACATTGTGGCGACTTGGTGATTTTATGTTTCACCCAATGATTCCACATGCCTTATACAGTGGCAGCATGCTGACACATTTTTTTCTTTTGTGAGACGCATGTGGATTTTTTGTCGCAATAGGTGAATTCTTCTAAGTTGTCATAGCATTTGCTGTTCAGGTTTCACCACCGGAGTAAAGTTCTCGCGAATCTAAGAATGCTCCTTTGGATTTTTCTACCTGGGGTAATTACATCCGAACACAGCCACATTTGAAGCATCGTCCAAGAACCCTGCGTAGGATAGATGGACACCAGAATGTAGCTGAGGAGCAAGCGCATCTGTAATGACCGACACTTTATGGCATGTCCCTCCAATGCACCAGGGATCTTTCCAATAGTGCCACGTGTGACAACGTTTGCAAATGTCGTCTCAGTATTTTTTGCCTTTTTATTTAACAAGGCAATCAACTTAGAAACAGAATCATGCTTACGTTTTGTGGAACTGCCCTAGTGGATCTGAGCGCGATGGGAGCATGTCCGTTGACGCCTCGCTATCTCGATGAATCTTAAGCGATGACCACAGGGACGATGATGCTTTGGCAATCGAAGAAGGGAAAATATCCCGAATTGGTAATTCAATAAAAGCCGGTGATAACTCATTGTTGATGAACTTTGCAATATGGCGTTTGGGTTGTTGGATATTTTGGCCTCACGTTCGTCCATTACTTCCCGCACAATATCTTTGCAACATTAAAATTTGCCCGGCGCAGAAATTTCACCCAACACTGTGCCAATTGAAACCTTAATCAAATTCTCAACCTCAGCAGGTATGCAGGGAGCAGCTGGACAGCTATTAACGAGCGCGGAAGAGGGTGGTGGTGGTTGGGGGGAGGGGGGGGGGCATGAATTCTTTTCAAGGGAAACACTGATGGCGTCACTTGGGGCCATAACATTTAAGTTTAGTCCAGAATTATTAGCTAAAACTAGTGAGGACAGTCAAACAAAGCAGAATTGCTGGTTTCTTTTTTTAATCCTTGGAAGCCATCCTTTGGTCAGATTTGCACCATTTGCGGAATTAATACATCGTAGTCCGAATTAGCCAAACAAATTCAGCATGGGTTTGATTAAAAATAACACCTCCAACATTTACGACACTTGGGATGCCTAACACTGGGTGTCTTTCGGTGAGAGCACATTTCTTCGGCAGTGTTTTTTTTTACACGAGACTGAGAAGCCATTTTGACTTAATAGTAGAGTAGACACTTGACTGTTTTGGTCGGGTACTCAAGTGATTGTGAGATTGAATGTTAGTGCCTGCGAGGAAGTGAGCCTGCGAGGAAGTGAGCCATGGTGCTACCCGGTGGTGAGCTAGTGAAGTTTCTTAAAGTGAAATTTAAGATTTTTTAAGCATGGAGCATAAATATAAACTATTTTTAGTCCAAACTAACGGGAACTATTTTTGGGTGGAAATGAAAACATGATTTACCATTCCTTAGCCTAAATGGGTAAATCTGTTTTACGTGCGTCCAAATGCCCCCAAATGGTATTCTACCAAATGGGGGCATTCCTTGTCCCTCCCACTCATTCTTAGGACCCAGGAAGTTGATGATAGTAGGAGAAAGAAGAGGCAGGCCCTTTTGACTAAGCCCCAATGTAAAAAAAAAAAAAATGTAGGTGTTGGTCGTGGCAATGAAGAATGTGCATTTATTTATTTTTTCTTTTGGCGTACTGCTGGAAAGAAAATCAATAAATGCAGTTTTTCCAGATGCATCAGTGCCTTATAAACATTTATTTTTATTTGTGGCCTTTGACCGTATTAAAAAGGTTTTTTTAATTGTTCTATGTGTGCATGTGTGTGTGTGGGGGGGGGGGGGAGTGGTATTGAATGCTGCTTTCCCCCGAGGCACCCTCACCACCTAGTGTGCCACACCCAAAGTATTGAAAAAAAAGTAGAAGGCATTTTCTGTGTAGCTGCAGCTGGCCTTGCATAATATGCATGGTAAAAAAAAGTTTAAAATTTATCTGCTTGTTTTATCCGCTAGAGTATTGTTAATTTTTTTTGGGTTGCAGAAAGCTGCAGCTAAGGCGGAAGGAGAATTGCCACCTGTTAAAGAAGCTGAAATTCACCAGACTAACAAAGAGCCAAAGAACAACAGTGGGTGCTCATTATCATGAACTGGTTTTTTTTAACAGGTTGTTTTATTCAGTGGTATACGTTACAGAGTTTTAATTTCAGGCGAATCTTGGTCTGAATGATTTCACTGGCAAGTGTTTTGCAGTGTCGATACGATAAGTGTTAGAGGCAAGTGTTTTATCATGTACAGTTAATTGTAGTTTATTTTGTATAGAATTGGGTTTTATTGCAGCTGTATAGCACTAATTACTGTATATATACGCACATTTCGTACACGGGTTGTGTATATTGTGGGAAGCAACCTTCACAAAAATCAGTTGGCCCATACATGCGATTTGGCTAATAATGTATTAGTCAAAGCTCGCTGTACTGAGAAACATTAGTTAACGAAGATTTGCTGTTGGTTGGCCATCACTATTTCTATTTATTTTGTAATACGCTATACGAATTAAGACATTACCGGTATTGAATTATATGTAGTAACAAAATAATTTTCTTGCCCAATCACAATATTACCATAATTGGTAATGAAATCAATGAAAGCGACCTTCTCAGCCCAACTAATCATGACAAAGAGAACGCAAGTATCCGGGTCGCATGCTACAAAAGATCTATTACTGAACGGTAATGCTTTTCAACAACGCGCTTTATGTATTACTCTTGTCTGGCAAGAACCTTGAAACCTGCTCAATGATGAGAGTTGCAGTCATTAATGCTGAAGGGAATAAAGCAAAGAAGGGAATACTGCCAGGAATTCGGCATACAGTTTAAGGGAAATAAGGCCATTAAAAAAAATAAAAGTTAGCCCTTCCCGCACCGTTTTTTTGATAGGAAATGAAAAAAAAACGACACGAAAAGAATAGCAGTTATATAGATAACTTAGATAAGATTTCTCAGTGAGAAATGAAATGTAAAATTACAATTCTTGTCGTTTAATAATTTTATGTACATGTGGTATGCAAAATTATTGGCAGTGTTTCTGTATTTTCCTCAAAATTTAAGGAAAATATGGCCGAAAAATAATAAAATAAAAAATAAAATTCTGCCCACCCGTCCAAATTTCTAAAGCAAAAGACCCCAGAATCAACTTTCATTTTTTAAGTGGCCTAATGCTTGAATTTTTATGTAAGGTTTTAAAATTTTAAACATATCACTGCAACCGTTGGCAAGCAGCTTTAACAATCTTTGTGGAGTCGTTTCAATTTTATTTACTTATTATATCGAGTGTAAAGCTGCAACATGAAAAAATTAATAAAAAAAATAACATTGAAATCTTAGTTGCCAAAAATTACATGTCTTTAAACTAATAAAGTATGGCATTAGGGACTGTCAAATCGCTAAGATTAAATCAATGTCACTTATTTTCTTGGTATGATGCGAGGAATAACTGGCGTCTAATATTTGTGAAGGTTGATGGAGAGTGAATTATTAGTTTGTAAAACAAGATTAAGAATTATTGGTAAAACTTTAATAGCATGTGTAAAATCCTGTAAGTATAAGTTGTTAGTAGAGGTGTGCGAGCCTCGAAATTTTGAGTTGGAACTCAAGCGCGAGTTTAAACCTGCCAACTCCACGATTTTTTTTTAGTTCAGTTTTTGGCTTTAAATACATAAAGTTGAAATTGATGTTAGCCAATAAACTAACAAGTTTTGGTACACTCTTTCTCATTTATCTAAAAAAGGTTAACCTCACACACCCATACTTTTATTAGTAAGGCTTCACCAACACCAATACTGGATGAGATCGGTTGCCGATATTTGTCTTATTGGTATCTGCAACCTTTCCTGAAATATCAATAACTCTAGATTACGACAGGTGGTTCGCTGCATTTTGCTCAGGAAATTATTAAGTATATTCCTAGCTATTGTTTAACTATTGGTTACTATTTTAAATTTTTTTATTTTAATAAATATTGGACTTTTGAAGAAAAGATTACACTTTGGATATTGGTACCGGTATTGGCAAAATTTTTAAAACTATCGGTATTGGATCGGTAGTTGTATCGGTGCAGCCTTAGTTATTAGTCATCTAATCATTGTGTTAATAAAGACCAAAAGCGTAAATTTAAAAGTTTAGTTACAATTAAAAACAAATTGTAGGTTATAGTGAAATAAATAAACTTGCATATAAAACATGTAAATAGTATAAAAAAAAAAGTCGTGTATGTATAAACGAATCTCTTGAAATCTTGATGAATATTAAAAAAATACATTTTTTTTCCTTGAGGTCACATGAATATATTATATAGGCTGCCTCACCTAATTTCTACTCAAGAGCTGCTCAGTCATCCTTCTTAATTCGTAGGTGCAGAAATAATTATTAAACTCTCAGTCTCAACTTACCTGCAGAATGAATTCTGGTGAGCTTATTTTCTAAAATTGTGGGGATCCAATCTACTGTTGTAATAAAGAATAGTGTTGTAGTTTTATATGCAGCAGACCATTGAAGTTCTGCTTGTACATTATCAACCAAGTATTCAACTAGCTTGTACCTATTTATGTATCAAAAGTGTTGAGCGTAATATAACATCGTAGAACACACACCAGGGTTCCAACTTCCTACTCTTGCCTATAAATTAGCTATGTAGTTAATACTTCCTATGCAACTTTTACACTAAGTGGTTTTGTTTGAATTACAACTTGTTTGTGTTTTTAGTACTTTAAATACTTTACTCAGTGTGTAATCACTGTGTTTTGTCTCCATTAATACATCAGTGGTAGTCAGTGTTATCACTTTTAAAATTTTTAACCACTGAATTTTACCTAGTTTAGGTGTAACACAAATTTACACAGTATTCAAGAAACAATACAGTATACAAACGGACTCATTCATTCAAGATCCAAGAATTCAATGTTTAATGTTGTATTCTTGTTCTTGACGGCCCGATTTCTTTACAGCAGCCATGTTTAATTTAGGGTCATAAATGGCCTCTGATCTAAACCCAGGTATTTTTTATTAGTGTAATGAAGAATTCTCTCACACAGTCTGCACTAGGAAATAATTTAGCGCCATATAATAAATAATGCAATCATTTAAAGATCTTTATTTGTTGGGATTAACCCTGAGGGAATCTCTTCAAACAGATAAACGACAGTACAAGACTGCTTCTCACCAAGCTCCTCTCGTTGTGGTGGTTCACCTGTGGATGGTTGTGAAAGGTGCCAGAAATAGGAAGGTTGGGGGGTGGGGGGGAAGAGAGAGCGATAATGTGCATTCGTCTACCAAAATTGCCCCAATTTTTATGCCAGGTTTAGATCTACGTTGGTTGGATATGCTGGGAGCATCACCTAGCAACATAACTAACTTGATATCAAAATTTTAAGTGAATAATTTACCTACTTTATATACTTTGTTGTAAGTTGGGCATACAGTTTAGATCTAAACAAGAATTTATAGTGTTTGGGAGGAGAATTTGTAACTTGAGACCCCTTCTGAAACGTCTTAGATCCATTCCATTTAGTTCCATCTAAGTTTATAGAGGGCGCCACTAGTTTTGTGAAAATTTCTACTCAGTTTTCAGCCTAAAATTAAACTAAACTAGCTTGTATTTAATTATTATTTAGTTTAACTTAGTTGTAATTTAGTCTATTTTAGATTTGGGCTGAAAAATGAGCAAAAATTACCAGATGGAACGTGTGGCGCCCTCTGAAAACTCAAACGGAACTAATTGGAATGGATCTAAGACATTTCAATAGAGACTTTTTAGTTAGAAATATTCCTCCCCAGCCCTATAAATTCTTGATCTAAATAATCATGACAGTTGTCTAATAGACTGAATGTTATGACACGTAAGACTGCACTTCCTCAAAAACAGCGATACGATGAAATTTTTTTTTTTCAACAGTACGCCTCCCAAGATTTTAGAATCGTTTAATGGACTTAAATAAATTGTAGCATATAATTTGGTATACATGTGAGATGCTATGGTTTTTTTGCATCAATGTGTAGTAAATATGACACAAATCTTAATGAGTGCACCATAACCAGTTCATTATCATAATAAAATATTGTAGGGGCCGGTGGGAAGGCTGACCCCCCTGCACCCTCCAGATGCCATACATTATTACTATTAAAATGTGGGAGTAAACCCCACCACAATTGCCTCTTTTTTTCTGTCTTCACCCCTTAAGCAAAAATTCTGGGTTTGCATTTGGTGTCTAGATTATTTTCAAATAAAAATCTTCAATTTGTTGTAGGCATCTACACCTTATATGCCATGACCCTGAAGTCCTGTGTAACCAACAATACAATAAAGTAACAAGCACTTTAAACCAGCGATCCCTGAGCTCATCATTGCTACTATGCAAACAATAAAACTTAATTTACCACACCATAATATTGTTACCAAGCAACAAAGAATTGTTTAAACAATGCTGGATGATTAAATGATTAGTGAAAATCTAAATATTCAAAAATACACAGACTCAATTAGCGTGTATTAGCGTGCTAAAAATAATCGTTCAAACCATGTATAAACCTCTGGCATAAACCGGATAAATATTCAATATGCGCTAAAATACACAGACAGGTCCGCTCACCCAATCAGCTTTTATTAGCCAGCTAAAAATAATTGTTTGTACGATACATAAACTGCTGGAAGATTAAATAAAATTAAAGATAAGTGAAACTCGAAAACTTGGATAAATATTCAAAACGCCCAAAAATACACAAACAGATTAGCTCACTCTATCAGCATTCATTAGCTAGCTAAAAATGATTGTTTGAACGATGAATAAACTGCTGGCATAAATCACTGCAAGATTAAAAAGGTAATTGAAACTCTGATAAATATTCAAAACATGCAAAAATGCACAGACGGGTTCGATCACTAGGTCAGCGGTTATTAGACAGGAAAAATAATTGTTTAACCGATGCCTAAGCTGTTTGCAACATAGGGATTGGGGGGGGGGGGGGGTGTGTTTGTGAAACGGCCAGCACAGCTGGCCTGGAAATTCTGATGCACCATTTGCAACATCGGGATGGAGGGAGAGGGGGGTTGTTTTATGAACCAGCCAGCTGCTGGCTTGGAAATTCTAGTTTTCAGTAATAAGTAGTTACTGGTTAGAAGCGAGCCCTGTTATTGGCCCTGCTTCACTATGCTAAGGTCGAGGGTGAAGCCCGAGACACTTGCATACGAGAGCAGGGACAATAATCGCAGCCGTGGGTTAAAAATCGATAACCTCTTGCTTCTAACCTATAACTGTTTTATACCGAGGTTAGGACGTCAAGCCAACTCGTAATAAAACGTTGATCATCAATATCCTCGAGTTGAATGAAGGTCATACAATTTTAGTTTGTGGAGGGGGAAGTGTGTGATAGACGGACGAGTCCTTTCGCTCAAACTTTGTGGAGGGGGGGGGGGGAAGTTAGAAGCGTTGGTTAGCAATACAAGCTGGGTTTACGCTAGAACTTCCTCGCGTTTATCGAAGCATTTATCCTATTTTTGGAACGAATAATTAGATATGTGAGACAGTAGGGATAAAGCTGGGACATTCTGGGAAGGTATGTACTTCATTTTGTGCGTTTGTAGTTTGAGAATTGTTTAAAAAATACGGTAATAGGGTGCCTGTATGAATGAAGGTCATTCCATTTTAGTTTGTGGATGGAGGGGGCGGGAGTTAACACGGACTGAATAAGCTTAGCTATGGGCAAGACATGTGAGAATTTGCAGGGATACGATTTCATTCCTTTCAAGTAATTCGTTTTGTATGTTTTATTGTGTTAACCGTTTTTTTTGCGCGTTGTATTTGGTTGTTAGTGTGTGAGTTCCTGGTCGCGTGAGCCGGAAGTGTCAAAAGTGTGGTTTATCGGCAAAAGTGTTGGTTAACTTGATATCCCACTTTTTGCGATGACGCACACTTCCGGTCACATTTAACGGGATTTAACCTATGGAAATTTAGCATGGCGTTGAGTTAGCGTGACGTCACAGCCGTGGTACAAGTTAATTTAAGAATAAGGTGCATCCCTTTTTTTTCTTTTGAACATACTTTAAAATAATGTCAACAAGCAATAATAGTGATTTAAAGTTTGTTTCACTGTTAATTATTTTACTGTTTTGTGTGCCCCCATAACGTACAAAGATTGCAGTGGCGCTCGGTTAAACCACTCTTCCTTAGTTGGCGAGCAATGCATTCATTGCCAAATGTCTTGATCATAGTGTTCAAGGTCTACCCAATATAAAGCCTTAGGGGAAGCACCATTAGTAGAATGTAACATTTGGTTCAATGATTAGCCACAACTGAAACAGGCGTTTTAATATTACATACACTTTTAATAGGAAAAAAGGTTCAGTAAAACAAAAAATGCAGTACTTTTATATCCCCCCCCCCCTCCTTATAAATGGCGCAAAGGTTGTTTCTAGTAATTGTAATGAACTTTACACTACTTGGCATTTTGGTTAAGATGAGATCGTACAGCTACGAAAAAAAAATCGGGTCAGCGCTTGCGGGTCCTTAAAATATGTGCATGTTAGCGCGTTTTATTTCGAATTGTCCTGATGGACATCACTGGCCTGCGCGACAGCATGACTCTTCCTCATTAGCGCCACCATGTTTAACTGGATGCTGTCTTTTCTCGCGACTCAACGAGACCCTGATTCAGTAATACTGTGGTCATTCCCATTTTCTCGCAATGTCTCTAGTTTCATGAAAACTGGCAACCGGCTTTTAGTGGTATTTCAAAGTCGTAATAAAAAAGGGAAACGCACCTTACACAGAAGAAAACAAACTTTTATTCTATTTGAATTTTAGGTAAATAACGATCACCAGTATCTGTTGATTCAGATCTTGATCTGTATACATTTGTGGCGTCGTTTTGAGCATCATTTGGCTTTCCTGAGACTACGACTCTTGTACAATAGTATACAGCTACACCACTAGACAATCGATTGTTCGCAATAGCTAATATGGTTTTATTGTAGATGTGCTATAATTTATAAATTCTTTTTATAGAATGGCTGTATGTATCCACTGCAACATGGACCAAAACCTTGCCCTTATTATGTTTACATCAGTAAAACGCACTTATTGTTCCCAGTATAATCCTGTATTTATTGCTTTCAACTTGCTTGCAACAGACAACAGTAAATGATAATCATGTCTTGTAACCAAGAGAATCTGAAATGTAAATGTGCAGTACTGCACTTGTCTTCATTCAATTAAAAT